>JXPE01039119.1:13640-23975 GCA_001015215.1 Holcocephala fusca
ATCATTTCTGGATTAAAGTATTAAAAAATTATGGAAATTTCGGATCAATTCCTCAATAATTTTGATGATGATGGCCTGCTTAAAAACTATTTTTGCGTACCTTTTTTATCAACTGAATTATTCCAAAGAGCTTAGAAATGAAGCTTTAGGGAATGTTTATAGATTTGATTTTGAAAGTTTTGATAACCTCCCTGTGGACTGTAATTTACAAACTCTCTACAATTAAAAACAAATTAGAGTTGCTTAATTTATAAAATTAGTTTGTAAAACTTGCTTCATATATTTTTAGAGTCTCAAAAAATTTATCTAGTAATAATTTTATCATGGCATTTACTGTGACAAGCATGGAATTCATTTTAATATTCACAACTCAAGTGAATGCAGCATTTTTAACACACAAAATTGTTTACNGTTTTAACACACAAAACTGTTTACAATATTCCCAATACTTTTCTATAGAGAACTGATAACGATCAATAAATTTTACGTCTATTTATGATATTTCTTTCTATACTGAAAATATCTAAGAATATGCTCGTTCTATTGAGTATTCAAAATCAATCAAAAATATCACAATTCAGAATTTATTTCATAACTCGTTCGCTAGTTTAATTGAAGTTGGAATTGTTGAGATCACGATTTTCATTCGAATTGAAATTGGGTTTGTGGAAATTTGCAAAGTATTCTCACTTTGGCTAATCGATTGAAAAATAACAAAATATCAAATGAAAATGCAAAATTTATAAGATTAGTTTATTTGTTGATCATCTACGTTTTTATTAGAATTTAATAAACGGGCTCGGCTTGTTCATACATTTTAAGATATCTGAAGGTTATTTCTTTCTAAAGCACGACTTTGGATTTTTAGTTAAGCTTAAGCGGATGAAATTTGTATATTAATACAAACAAGGCTTCAAGACTCTTCAATTAATTACAAATGTGGTCATAAACTTATATAAAACTCGATTTTATAAATCTTCTTTTCTACAAGGGAACAAGAGAAAAGTAAAATTTAATATTAAACATTCTATGCACAAACTTCTTTTTTAATCCAACATTTCTGAATGCAATAAACAAAAGCATATAATATGCAAAACAACTGATCATCTTTAGTTCGAACGCATTGGTCAAAGGTTTTTTCTTTTATCATTGAATTCTTGTCATCAATAATTGGTCTTATTAAAATTTTTTTACTGACCATAAAAATTGACTTCTTTAATTTAAACAGCAGCTATAAAATTCGAACTTATNCAGCTAAATATGCAAAACAACTGATCATCTTTAGTTCGAACGCATTGGTCAAAGGCTTTTTCTTTTATCATTGAATTCTTGTCATCAATAATTGGTCTTATTAAAATTTTTTTACTGANAAGCATATAATATGCAAAACAACTGATCATCTTTAGTTCGAACGCATTGGTCAAAGGCTTTTTCTTTTATCATTGAATTCTTGTCATCAATAATTGGTCTTATTAAAATTTTTTTACTGACCATAAAAATTGACTTCTTTAATTTAAACAGCAGCTATAAAATTCGAACTTATCATGGAGTTTATCTCCTAAATAACTTGGGTATATAACGATGTACTCTACATCTAGNGAACGCATTGGTCAAAGGTTTTTTCTTTTATCATTGAATTCTTGTCATCAATAATTGGTCTTATTAAAATTTTTTTACTGACCATAAAAATTGACTTCTTTAATTTAAACAGCAGCTATAAAATTCGAACTTATCATGGAGTTTATCTCCTAAATAACTTGGGTATATAACGATGTACTCTACATCTAGGGATTCTTTTATATTCTAAGGGAGCATTCAGATGCATATCACGACCAAGATGTCATTCGAGAAGAAATTATTACTCCAAGCAAACTAATATTAAGCCACTGGTATCAATGTACGTGTCCTCTATGGTATTTCTAAAATTAAGAAAAAGGAGCATCACCAGTGGTCCATGACTACTAGATGTGTTCTTTGTCCAGGGATTGCCCCAAAGGAGGCTCATAATTGATATTTAGGACGATTTCTGATAAATGAGAGTAATTTTTCAGTAAATGGAGAACGTGATACCACGGGGAGCGGTAGAATTTTTACCAATATAGCTTTTTAGTTCATTTTGCCTTTAGCCAAAGGAGGCCTGATGATAAATTCACTAAGAAAACGACAAATTGTTCCTATCCGTCTCAATGTGACCTTATTGATGTCATACCAATGTTCGATGGTTAGGTCACGTTGCTCTCCTATTAAATAACCAAACGTGAGCCTTTCGAAAATTTTCGTAATGGCTTTGAATTCCAATTCTAGAAAAATATTGAGAAAATTGTCTCAATTACTTGTATAATTTTGTCAAAACAATAATTGTTTTTCTTTTAGGGAAAATGTCTTAGTACTCTTAAAACTAAAAGTTTTAAATTAGGTTTCTTTCAAAATTGCGATGGAATGAAAGCTTTAATTATAGAAATGGATCTACAGAAGGCATCTATTCAGTTGAATTGCTTTAACTACTCACGGGTAGACCTTATAAAACTTCAGGACATAGAAATGGTTTTTTTTTTCTAGAATAATCCAATGAAATGTTTTTTAGTTCAGTTGGAATGGAATATGAAAATGTTATTTTACACAGATTTCTTGTACTTTTTCCATTAGAAGTTATGATAGGGAAATCTTTCCCAAATAAGAAAATTTTTATTATATGAAAATTACCAAAGCCTTATGTCTAAGTTTTCCTTTTTTCCAATCAAGGCAATAATTGAAGAAATTTCATCAGATATAATGGTAAGCAAAATTGTCTTAATTTTTTGCAGGCCATTTACGTAAGGACTTGCAAAAATTCTGAAAAACACATTTGAAGTTGAAACAATCAGAAATATAAGAAATTTTCCGACCACCTTAGCAATCCTTTCTTTCTTCTCGTATATGTGGAAGATTTTTATATCACAGGGTTCTACGAAATTTATTATTTTCAATACTTTTCTTAAAGGTTTTACCAATTTTTATGGTTCGAAAGAAGATTACCTTCAATCTGGTAGTAGAGTAATCGAACTAATTTATATAATACAAGTTTTACCATACGGTGCCTTTCCATAAGCAATTTACTGCCCGCTTTTTTCTTCCTTTTTTATGTTATATTTTTTTCATTTTTAAAAATTTCTTAAAACTTACGATGGAATCTTTAAACCATTCGGCAAAAGTTGAATATATATCCTTTGACGTTGAGCCTAGAAACAGGCAGCAGGATATAAAAATGCATAAACGGATTTAATATCCTGTAGAATATTATTTCCTTCACTAAAGGACTTACTAGGAATTTTTTTTTCTTTACTAAACTTTCTTACATAAATTGGATGAAAAATGTTCGGTCCTCCTCCTCTATTTTTTTTCCATCTTTATACAACTTGCCCAACTGACTGTCACAGCACAGCATGGTTTCCAAGTCCAACGAGAGAATCTAATTTCGAGATGTTTTCAACTTATTGATTGAAAAATTTCAGACAGGATGCACTTGTAGCTTCACATGGAGTTGGGTCTTCGACGATACTTTCCATCCATATTAAACTTAGTTTCTCATATATTCATAGTCTAATTTACCGTGGAATAAGTTTAGCTGTATAAACCTTTTTTTAAATCCTTAAAAGGATCACGTCAGCCAATTTAGTTTTCTTTTCATGCGTGCTCAGAAGAATGAGATTATGCTTGGTGAGCAGTGAGTGCTTTGGCCAAGTATCTAACGTGCATTAAATTGAACTGTAGCACGTCTTAGCAATAAATAAATAATGTTCTGACAACGGTTGCTCAACATAAGCCCCATATTGAGAAGCTTTACTTGCAAAATTCGAATTTTGCAAGTAAAGCTTCTCAATATGGGGCTTATGTTGAGCAACCGTTGTCAGAACATTATTTATTTATTGCTAAGACGTGCTACAGTTCAATTTAATGCACGTTAGATACTTGGCCAAAGCACTCACTGCTCACCAAGCATAATCTCATTCTTCTGAGCACGCATGAAAAGAAAACTAAATNTTATAATTCAATGCTATTTCGATATGTTGTCGTTTTGGTGTTTCTTTTATGGAAATGCTAATTTGACGACGGATAAACAAAATGTCAAAACTTATTTAGTTTATCGAAAAAGAATGCTATTTGAGGGATTTAAAAGAATGAAAAGGTTTAGACCTGATGAAATTACGAGCAGAAGGAAATGATAAGAATATCTTACGAAATTATTTGAATGATTTTGGAATACTCTAATGCCATTTATGCCATTATTTTTTTTTATCAAATCAAAATAAAACTGGGAATGGAAAAGCTTTTTAAAACACACAAATAGGTTTTTTTGAAAAACTTGACTAAAAATTCTTAGAAAGTTGTGAAGTGTAGCCATGTGGCATTAGCGAGCTAAAATCGGATATTGAGGTGTAAATTTCTATGCAAATTCTATGAATTTGTACTACTTTTTTTTTTTTATTCAAATGGAGTTATTTTAATTTTACTTCAATTACTAAGTGACTCCTGGGCTGATATACTTTGAATATTGCCAGTATATCAAACCTTAATTGATTGCGCAGACAAGAAAATTATTACTTAAATTTTTGAGAATGAGCAGTCGATAGCAATCGAGTTTGAATCTTCTCCTTGAAAAAATTACTAACAGCCCACTTTTTTAAGCTAAATTACTGAAACTACTAAATATCACAAATATATGGTTTTTGGGATTCTGTAAAATATTTAACTTTCCTTTAGCTTAATCATTGCTTTATGCTTTTGATTAGATTTGGCGATGAATTTTTATTNCTTAGCTTAATCATTGCTTTATACTTTTGATTAGATTTGGCGATGAATTTTTATCGAATATTGAAAATTTTTAATGTAGTGATGTGTGAAAGCTCAAACATATGTATATGCCTTTTAAAAGTAATTCGAAACGAACGATGTTGGTTTAAAAGAATTTACTGAAATTGGAGCTTATGTGTAGGTGTTTCGCTCTATAGTAAATATAAGGTCCTTTAAATTCCTTGTTTCGCTTTTGCTTTTAGTAAGGATCAGGTAAAAGACACAGGAGTTTTTATCAACCCCTGCCAATTAAATTTGGTAGTTGTCATCATTATCTTTGACAACTTTACCAAAATTGGATNCATCGTTCGTTTCGAATTACTTTTAAAAGGCATATACATATGTTTGAGCTTTCACACATCACTACATTAAAAATTCTTTCCCTTAGCTTAATCATTGCTTTATACTTTTGATTAGATTTGGCGATGAATTTTTATTGAATGTTGAAAATTTTTAATGTAGTGATGTGTGAAAGCTCAAACATATGTATATGCCTTTTAAAAGTAATTCGAAACGAACGATGTTGGTTTAAAAGAATTTACTGAAATTGGAGCTTATGTGTAGGTGTTTCGCTCTATAGTAAATATAAGGTCCTTTAAATTCCTTGTTTCGCTTTTGCTTTTAGTAAGGATCAGGTAAAAGACACAGGAGTTTTTATCAACCCCTGCCAATTAAATTTGGTAGTTGTCATCATTATCTTTGACAACTTTACCAAAATTGGATATCTACCTTGATTTTCATAACGAAAGGAAAGTATTGCAAAAAAAAAGATAAACAAAACAACGACATGCTTATGCTATGACTTGACTGACAAAATATAAAATCAGCAGCAGCAAGTCAAAGTGTGCTCAATTGAGAGCAATTTAGCTTTTACTTATCGTAAATTAATTCCACTCCACGAAGTCGTTGTAGCCAATTAAAAATCTGTCGGATCGAATAATTTTTAACGAATTTGCAAGAGTTACAAGTTGTCACTGCAGAATCATTTAATGCAATGACTTGCTCCCTTTGCACAAGGTCGAAATTTGTTGAGGTTTTATACTTATTTGCTGCTGTCTACTCCCTCTGCGTATCCGCTTTTGAAATAAAAATGAAGTACGCGGGCACGACTTTATTAATTACCGGGCCTCAATTAAAGCTGTAGAACAGTTTACCAATTAAAAGTGTGTTTCAGATATTTTATTTTATCTGTAGGGGCTCCTGATTTTAGTATAGCACAGACAATATTATATACGTATAGGATCCTACTGTGTGCCCTCCATCGTTATGCCCCTAGAACTCATTCATTCGGTTCTGTCCAAGTTGATTGACAGCATTGAAAATGAAATCTCTGGACGGTTCGTGTAAAGCTCATTCCATGAATTCTTTTTTTTTCCATGTTTGTAATTTAACATGGGCCTATGAGATCTCCGGGATTCCCTTTTTAATATCGACCTGACTGGGTGCAAATTTACATGTCAAAGGAAATTTCATTTTTTGCTTGAGAATTGCAAGCAACGACTGAAAACTCTTTGAAATATTTCCAGAATTGAAATTGGTTGGTTTATTTTCTTTTTTTTTGCAATTTTCACTTTTTCCTTATGGCGTGAATACGTAAATGATATAAGAAAATTAAGTGTAACCAATTTCCAGCAAAACCTGGACATCTTTTGATATTTGCAGGCACTTCTAGTGAAGCATATCTCATCTGAAACTGAAATGGCTTCATAGTTTTTATAATAGTTTCATAAAAGGCCTCTAAAAATCAACATAAGTACTTAGTCAGCCTATCAAAATCAAATTGAAACGTAGAGAAAAAGTTCGATATAGCAGAGTTTCCAAAATCTCTAGTATTTCTAATAGTAGAACAGGTATTGCAAGAACTTTTGTGAAGATTTTCGAAAAGTACCTGAAAGTATTTTTAACCTAGGATAGAAATTATATTCAAAAGCTCCTCATTTAAAAAATTTTCTTTCAGCAACAAACTATTTTCTTCAATGATTCCTAAAATTTATTTTTATGACGAGTAAAATGGGAACTTATTTTCGGGATTGGAGAATAAAAGTGCTAACTGAACTGAGCTAAAAATGTATTGAAAATTCATTTTGAAAGAGTTCCATTAGATTCTTAAAGTGTTTGAGTTTCAGTTTATTGTTTAAAGATTTGAAATTCACCAGGAAAGTGCTTGGATATACTTGTCCATACTTAGCAAAGACAAGTAATCTAAATTTATTTATTATTGTTTTCTTTCTACCTATAGTTTTCTGCTAAAAGTTATATGTGAATGCTATTACTATCAATTTTTCATATCAAATGGAAACTTGGTAGTTCTGAAAGCACAGATATAGAACTACTACCAGCATATACTTTACGATTAGCAACAAAAAGGATGCAAAATTAATTTTCTTAACAAATTCAACAAGGGTTTTTGAATTTCTTCTATGTTTTGCTGGAATGCACTTCTTTGAGATATAAATAAACTTTCTCAGCCTTGATATGAGAGAGGAGCCTTTATATGAGGTGGAATTCAAACAAATATTGANAGGATTTTACCACATACTGTATAGTACTTTTGCCCTTAAATAAGTTCATTGTTAGTGAAATTTGATTGGATGTACTCCTAGAAAAGCCTTTTATCCATTTCCGATAACAACTTATATAGGCAATTAAAGCAATGGTGCCGCTTTAGTGTAAAATTTAGGAAAACTAAAAATTTTCAAAGTTTTCGTTTCAATTAACAATCGGCTTCTAGCGATTTTTAAAGGCTGAATAGTACCTGATGGAAATGAAAACAACATAAAACCAAAACCAGAACCATTGATGCTATTTGAATGAAAGAAATTTGTTTTTTTTCTTCGTGTATTTAAAAAGAAAAATATAAAACGCGAATAAAACAAGAAGCCTCGGAAAAATATCATAAAAGGATTTTATTCGACAACTGGTAAGGCTTCATATGAACCTCTGAATAGAATTCTGTGGCGTTTTATCAACAATATTCCACCCCTGACGATATTACCTTAAATCTCTGGGGCCAACTTTTACTAGCAACCAAAATGCCGCGTGTCATGTACATGCTCCCTTGCATGTGACCAGAACAAAAATTCATTTTTGTTTGCATATTAAAGTGCAGTCACTCAGTTGAACTGAAAACAACTTCATAATCGACTCCGAAAGGAAGGAACCATACAAAACCTTTAGAAATTTTTGGAATAATACCCGAAAAATAATTTCACAAGCGAGCCATGGTTGACAAGCATCTTTTGTTCTTATAATGATCTTGGTTTTGTGGCTTAACCATTAGCTGTTAGTTCGCTTTTATCGCTTAATTCTGAGTTTAGTCGACTTTTTAGGAAATTTTTCAATAAAACGAGAACATTTTGTATGCAACTACTTCAAGATGAAATCTTAAAACAACCATTCTACCATGGTAATTGAAGAAACTTGATGTTAAATTTTTAACCAAAAGATCGATAGAAAACGATTTCAAGTAATATTTTTAGTACCAATAAACGTTTTATTCTCTAAAAAATTTTAAGGAGTGTCTAAGAATGTAAAGAGTGTCTAATTTTCTAATCAGTAGATACCATTCTCACTGTTCTGCTTTCGTTATGGAATGGAAAAATTGTGAAAGTCCAAGTTAATTACAAATTTCCAATTAGTTAATTAGGAAAATTTGATTGTTAATCGGTGACTATTAAAAATATAATCGAATTAAGCAATTCAAGGGAAATCTTCTCACAAATTGAAATACTTTCATGCATTCTTACTATTAGCTATGTGTAAAATGCTGTTTATTGAATTTTTTTTTTTATCAAAGCTCGATTTTAATTTATTGTGAAAATCATAAAGTACCTTTGATTAACTAGTAGTGTTAGAGAAAATTCCAGCTAGTGATAGTAGNGGTGGTGTTAGAGAAAATTCCAGCTAGTGATAGTAGTAATAGTAGTTATAGTAGTAACGTAAAAATCAACTCTAAAAGAAAATATGGCTCGATTGATTCCACATAAATGCTTCAAAAGGAAAATAACATGAACTTTCAAGAAAACTTAAAGAAATCTTCAAAAAGTCAATAAATTTTCTATTTTGCTTGCAAATTCAAAAAATTTGTTAAAAAGTTAAATTCTATAGAAATTAACTTCTACATTAGTAANCTCTAAAAGAAAATATGGCTCGATTGATTCCACATAAATGCTTCAAAAGGAAAATAACATGAACTTTCAAGAAAACTTAAAGAAATCTTCAAAAAGTCAATAAATTTTCTATTTTGCTTGCAAATTCAAAAAATTTGTTAAAAAGTTAAATTCTATAGAAATTAACTTCTACATTAGTAAGGTAAAGTAACAAAATCGAATTTACTAAAACCATCTACTATCAGCTTTAAAAGCAATTTTCAGATTTTTGTTTCAATTTCGAAATTTTCATCTCTAAAAAGGTGGTTGTAATTTTCCTACTAATGAGTTCCTACGGAAATTGAATAGTCACCATAATCACATTAATGAGATTAATTGAATATTTTCCAAGGAGTTTCACATGAATGGTAAATATTTTAAAACACATGTCACTATATTTGGACCACTCCCCAGCTATTGATAAAACAAAATCAAGTTTGGTCATTAATAATCCTCTGGGTTTTATGAAAACTTCATGGTACGAGATTAATTCACTTTTAGTCCTTGACCGTTTTCCTTCGAGTCGAAACTTTGTTATTTTGCTAGCTCTTATGCAGTGTTTTGGGGTAAAAGCTCCTAGTTTTCGTAATTAATGAAGTTATCCACTAAAATAGACTTTGCTGAGTTTCTGTCAGTCATCAATGAACATATCCGGTAGAGACTTTTCTAGATGATTTTGAAAAGTCTGAAAGTCATACTACTAGTTATTCAAGGGATTCATAGTAGATACGGATGTGTATATGAAAGGGGACAAAAGAATCAGCCATCTTTAAAAATTATGGGCCAATTCCGGGTGCATATGATGAAATATGAAAACTTTTGCATGCACCGCACTATAAACTGTAGGCGGGTGGTCTTTAATGGTACAGGAAAGCAACGCATATGAGTGTCATTATGTTGCAGAGAGATTTTCCGGTGGTTCACAATAGAAAATTCTATAGGGTTGTTAAAATGAAGCAAATTTTGAATGATGTACAACAATCCGGCCAATGGAGTGCAGCATAGCGGAAGAAATTGAGCTTCCTTTTGTGACTGAGTGCCTTTAGAATAATCAGAGCGTAAGTTTTTGTGAACGAAAAATATAAAGCGCTTTAAGAACATTGCTATAAATGACTATCCAGAGACTCAATTCTATGTACAAGAAGGATTATGTTATTTCAGGATACAAATTTATTTCTACTTTTCTTGTGTCAAGTTAATGAAAAGCAGGTTGCTTTTAATGATTCAACTGATACGTTTGAAAAAAATTATGACCAGATAATTGGTGTCAAAGCTTTTAACACGATTTTCACTACGATTTTGTATACACCTATTTCGACTAAAAGATGTCTTTTAACACCTATTACCTGCGAAATAC
>JXPE01039131.1:0-11709 GCA_001015215.1 Holcocephala fusca
CAAGCTTTTTTTCCATGGGGGTACCAGCAATCTCGACTAATTTGTAAAGAAAAATAAAATATGGTCATATACACTTAAAGTGAAAGTGACTTCTTGCTTCAATGTTTTAAATATACTTAGATGTTAAAAATATAATATGGAAGTGTTACACTCTTTTTAGTTTTGTTGGGTATGGTACTTTACAAAGCACTCATCAAGGTGCATTGCAGGCTTTTCGGGATAGGTGTCACAAAAGTGTGTCGTTTGATTCTTTTACCTTTTTTTGTTCTGCGAAAGCAGACTCGACAATTTTTAACTCTACCTACCAGCATTACATGGGTCCTTCTATTTAATCATNGCAAAAATTTTTCAAAAACTTTTATAGATAACATTTTTTTTCCATACCTTCAAAAGAAAGCAATAATGCTTTATAATGCAGACGAAAGTAATAAGATAATTATTTGTATTTAAAAAATATGTCTTCANTTGTTTTTTCTTTAAACAACATTTATCATTTAGTTGTTTGGATGGTGAGTAAGACTCACCACTGTAATGCAAAGGGNCAAAAATTTTTCAAAAACCTTTATAGATAACATTTTTTTTCCATACCTTCAAAAGAAAGCAATAATGCTTTATAATGCAGACGAAAGTAATAAGATAATTATTTGTATTTAAAAAATATGTCTTCAATTGTTTTTTCTTTAAACAAAATTTATCCTTAAGGTGTTTGGATGGTGAGTAAGACTCACCACTGGAATGCAAAGGGTTAAATTGCTGCAGTAACTTAAATAAATACTCAGTCTTATTTTTTGGAACAAAAACGATATAATAAAATCACCTCACCAGGTGACTGAAGAAAATTCGGTCGATCACCTTCTCTGCGGACAATAGTCGCCATAAATGCAGGAAAGATCTGAATTTTCAGAAATCCAATTTTTCGACAAAAAAGCAATGGCTTAGCAGATGAAAATAAGGGATGGTTAGCATCTCTAGGACTATTTCCAAGAACCTTCAGCTATGTGCTTATTGTAAAAAAATCGATAAAATTTTCGTACATACTTTTAAAAAAAATACTGCCGTGAGGATCAAAAGAGCTTCTTCAGCGATAAGTACTACAACATTCTTTTCACTGATAAGAAGATTTTTACTATCGAGGAAAAAATGAGCCGGCTAAATAGCAGATTTTATGTACATGGCAGAGTAAAGAAGCGAAAAATGCTATTCCTTATACAATTTCTATATTGATTTGGTTAAGAATGTCTTAGATTGAACCAACTGAGACTAATTTTTGTGAAAAAGGTGTTAAAACTGGTGTAAAATTTTTTCAAGACATACGTCCTGGAACTCTTAGTGCAACAATGTTTAATCACAAATATTGACCTTTTCAGCAGGATTCAGTTCCTACTCACAATGTGTGGTAAGTGCATTTTTTTCTTTTTGTGAGATATTTAGAGATTTGCATTTTATTCAATTCAAAAATATAGAAAAGTATACTAAATTAAGCAATTTTTCTATAAATTTTAAAAAGAATGTAAAGTAACTGCGAAAGTGGAACAAAAAATTAGTTCCTCTTTTTGATTTTCTTCGTTTGTATTGAAAGGATCGTTATCAAACTTGCTAAGATATTTTATTGGAATATTTTAACAGCACTGATTTCTTTTTTTAATTACCTTCGATTCTGTTTCTGAAAGTACGATTTAGCCTACTATGGAAATCCAATTGTTAAACGTGTTCGCCATTGTAGTGCACGTCGTTATAAGATTTGGCTAAAGGCTAATATTCATTAAGAATTGTGACTTGTACATGGACTAAACGTAATGAATGTGAGAATGGCGAGGAAATAGTATAACAATTTTTGGAAGGGCGAAACCCATAAGAAGATGAACCTAGTCAGAAAAGGCTTTTAGCTTTCACAGGCATAGACGTGATTGATACTATTATTGATGAAGTGCACTTCCGACGCAATAAGCACTGAAAATAGTTAAATGCTATATAAAATAATTAAATAGCTCTCATGAAAACGCGATATTAAGAAACATGTTGTAAGAAGTCAGAACGGAAGGTTGCTAAGTAAGGAAGAGTACAAAATCAACATTTCGTGAATAATATTAGAGCAATCTACAGAATCTCAGTCTACGTTGGATTTAAAAATTATGAAAAACCATTGATTCTATAGGAACAAAATTTTATTTTAAAATCACTGCATTGACGTGGCTTCCCTTGTTAAATCCCTTTGCAATAACTTAACATGTACAGTTCTTCGTAAAAACAAACTATCAGACAGTTTTGAAATGAGTTTCGGAATTAGAATTTTCCACTTTTTTTCTGTAATATTATAAACGACATCTTTGTGAGTGTAATCGAAAGAAGAAAAGGTGGCTAGAATGTGGATCGCATAGTCATCTCAAACACCTGGACCACACTGAAGATGTCTTTTTGGTAATTTACCAGCAGCAGGACCTAAAAAACTTCATACAAAATTTAGTAGCAGAAATTCAGTCAGAATGAGATCATTTAAAAAAAACTAAATAGATTCGAACTAATACAAGACTCGTTTCACATATGGCACTGGATAGCCAAAACGTCGAGGTGGGGTTAGAGAAACTTCTGCTACTTTGGCAGCATTTATTACTAAAGACGGCAGTACAGGAGAAAAAATGTCCGTTCTCGTATTAATAAGGCGAGAGGTGTTTTTTTTTTAAACCAATGAGTATAAGGATATGTTGCGAGATATCAGTTAAACCCAAATTACATATGTTTTACTCCAAGGTAAGGGTTGTCCTTCTGTACATTTCCGAAACATGATAGCACTCATATATTAAATTTTTTATCAATAGATTCCTACGTCAAATTCTAGAACTTTGACAAGAAAAGATAGCAAATGGTGTACTATGATTCTAATCCTCTCAGAAAAAGGTGGGCAATGGAAAATGATGAAATAGATGGAAATTGGGTTGCCCAACCATTGCGCCCCTCAAATAATAAAATATTCAAACAGGCTCTCAAGTAGCTGAAATCTTTCAGAGATTGAAAAGAATCATGCTAGCTGAACTCACAACAGCTGAAAAACCATGAATTCAAGTGAAGGAGACCATCTCATAGAATCGAGCATTTTTTTTTCAGAACTAATGCTGCCGCCTGATGTTTTGGGAAGGAGTAAAAAGATTAGCAGTTGTTAATCCAAAACCATGTTGTTGGATAAAAGTGCTATACCAAGATTCTCTGAAATTCTACATTCTGGAAGAAATATTGAAATAACAAATTTTCTTTTAAATTCTAAAAAAGTTAAATATTGAGAGCTTTGTCTAATATTTGCCCATTATAGACGCAATAAATTTTGATAAACAATTACACTGTTGTTATAATTTGCAGATTTTTTTTTGCAAATGAGAACATTCGAAATATTTGTTGTTCTGTTTTGGCTAATTATCTGTCTAATAAGGCGCAATATTTCATAAATAAAAACACTAAACACGAAATGAAAACTAAATTCTTCATACGAGTATGTTCCCACAACGCTGCCTTTCGACCGTTAAGATTTAACATTTCCACAAAATTTACACTTAGCACTGCCATCTAGTTTTCATTTAAAGAACCCCGTTAATTGCTTTTCTTACCAAAAATTTTTTAATCAATTAAAAGAGTACACAAACAATTAATTTATTACTCTAAAACACACCGTAAATGGGTTTTTTTTTACAAATAGCAATTCGAAAATAATGTTAAAAACATTAAATCTTAGCCTTTTCTTTATGTAATTTTGAGCAGTGGAGACTTCCTTTAATAATTTCTCTAGTCACTGGCAGGTGTTGGAAATTTAACAATTGTCACTTTGACAAGCCGGAAACGTCATTGGTTACTAATTTTACGAGCTAAACAGATGAAAAAGTTTTATAAAGTACAAAAAAATAGGAAAAATATCTCAAAATAACATAAAATTATATTTTTTCTGAATATTTCAAATTCCTACATTTCCAGATAGTCAAAATTCCTATCTTTAGTTTACAAAAAGTTACTAAAAATTGACAAAAAGTCATGTAAGTTTGAATGATTGAATAAGTTTTTACCATCAACTTAAAATACTTTAAACTGATTAAAGTAAGAATTAATTAAAAAATTATTTAAATGATGTAATTTAGTTAAAATAAAAAGAATTTTTAATTTTCATGTAATTAACAATCCTATTAAAATATTTTTTGCCAGTGTGTGCGGCCAATTATCTTGGGATTGTTAAGATTTTTTGAATAATTCCTGTGTACAATTTTTAAATAAATAAAAAATCTTTAAAAAGAAAAAAAATGCTAAAAATTGTTCTAAAAACTTCGTGAAAAATTCATTATCATTAAAAAATATTTCTTTGGTCCGACTGTAGAAACTTATAGAAGATTTCTTCTATAATATCCCGTCTGCTGTAATCTTGTCCCATTGTGTTAAAGAAATGAAGTTCTTTTCACATTCTATTAACCCCAAGATTAACATTTTCAGCCAAAATAAAAATTAATTCGAAATAAGTTTGGATTTAGTTGGTAAGTAATTTCAGAAACTTTTATTTGGATTTTGCATTACAAAGTAATGGAAATAATTTAATTTCAGGTATCACAACTAAATAGATTTTGGAAATTTATATTTGTGTGGTTGTAAAATGTGTCGTTCCACTTGAAACTGTAGTTCATTGTAATTAAGCATGAAAATCAAACGTATCTCTGATCTCGATAAAATGGTTTTAGATCTGATGCGATTCAAATAAATATTTTCAATCTAAAATCAGTTAAAAAGAGATTTCAATCAGATTTATTAGTCCTTAAAAGTAAAAACTTGTTAAAACTTTTACAAACATAAGAAACATTCAGGATTTGAAAAATACAACATTAAATCTGAACTCAGTGGAAAGCGTCGACATTAAATGATTTAACTTGGAAATATTTTTTAAATGAATTTAACTGAGTGTATCTTAAAATTCTTTTTTTGTTCGCATTGTAAGCTAAAAGCACTAATCTAATTATTGGCAATAAAACAGATTAGAATTCAAAAAATTATATCCATAATTCTGCTCTAACTGAATACCCTGAGAATATGGTGAATACTTTTTCTAAACGTGAATAACTCATTGCTGTTCAAAAAAAAACATGTGAAAAAAACTTAAAAGAAATATAAACAAAAAATATATTGAGATATTTTCATATAAGATGCCAAGTAGTAAATTAGTCTAGACTACTAAGACTGAAACTAAAAGGATTTAGAGGCTAAACAGATGACTGTAAACAGAAAGTAGATTGCAAAATTTTCAGGCAAGACATCGGTGAAATAATCATAAAATAATTGCAAAAAATCATCTCGATATTCATTTTTAGGTTTGCTGTATAAGCAGAAGAACAGGATTTTAATATCCTATCTACCAGGATTAAGAAAAATATCTGGAACAATAAAAAGGGAACCTTTCAGCAAAATTAAAAAAATCTTAAATGAAATTAAATGATTTAGATTAGATTTTATATGTAATTCACTCTCTTGAAGTATAAGATGATCCACACAATTTTTATTTAGTGAATTTAATTCCTTTCTGTTGTTTCTATTTTTCTCTTAGAAAGATTTTCTTAATTTCATTTCGAGGTTGTTTCTGCAATCTTTTAGACAATTATTTCAGGGCTATAAAGTTGGTTCTTTTATATTTGAATTTTTTTATTTATTTTATATGACAAGTACTTTCCCTTAAATAAAGTAAAATTTTTTCTAAATTTGTTTCAAAATTAAAACGAAAAAATGTTTGTTGTCCGTAAAAACAAAAAAATAAAAATAAAAGTAAAATAATTTGATCAGAAACGAGTCTATTTAAATTTTTATAGTTTTCTTTATTATTTTCTTTTTCGTAAACAAATTATTCCAAAAAAAAAAATTTTTTGAAAATAAATATACAATTTCTCGATTGGCTAAAATTTTACAAAATTACTTCATCCAACCAATATCCTTGTTTACTTAGTGAACAGAGTGAAAAGAATATCACCTAAATTTTTTAATTGTTTCTGTCTAAAACTTTTGCGTACATTGAAAATTCGAGTAAATGCTATTTTCATGCAATTCCAATAGTAGAACTTAAAAAAAATTAACACTTCTGGACGAAACGACGAAAACGAGAGTTAACATTTACTGAAAAATATATTTAAAATTTTAATAAAATTTACATTTTCGAATAGAATATAAAAAAAAAGAAGGCGAAAAACTGAAGCTAGTGTGTGAACATCATGCAAATCAAACTATCTAATAAGTTTTTAAATTATTTGTTTTCATGATTTTGTCCATTGTATTTTTAAAAATTTTTTAGCAAAAAATAAAGGATGATTATTTTTAATCCATTATTTTTCTTACATTTGAGAAAAAAAATTTTTTTGATTTTTTGAGTTCATTTGATAGACAAAGCCTCAAAATTATCAGCTAAGTGTATTTGTAATTGATTGTGCAAGATGTGCAAGAAGGCTTCAAAAATTCCTAAAAACGTTGATTTTTATTGGTTTTTTTTAATGATTTTCGAGAGGTGATAAAACATTAATCTCTTACCATTAATCTTGGAAATATTTCAAAATGATTTTAAGAGCTAATTGCAGTGAATTTTTTTTGCAGCTATCAAAAAACAAGATTGATTTTTACATTCTGTTTGAATTTTAAAATGCCTTTACTGCTTTATTTTTCATTGATTTGTAATGAAATTGTCATCATTTATTTCTAAGAAAAACTATTTTGTTTCAAGTTTTTGACCTCAGTTGATACGGGAGGCAGAAATTCAAAATGAATCAGGGGATTACATTTAATCACCATCTACGTACAGGGTGTTTCTTATTAACACCTTTCCGTCCGGCTACACCACAGTCGTGTAATGTATAAAGTAGTGGCCAACAGACGGCGACACCACAGTGGTGTAGTGAACATTATCGATCATTTTTGAATTCAGTTGTTGTTTTTTTTAGGTAATAATAAGTTACACACATCAACTTTTGTAGGGGAACAGGGTTGAGAACTTATGAGATTTAATAAAACTTAATAATTTATAATTACTCGATAATATGAAGAACGACCGGCGACAAGCTAAGTAATCCGAATTTGCGCTGCCGGCGCCAAGCGAATTGAACGATTTTTTTTTAATCTCAGTAAGTCTTAACATTTTTCAAGATTAATTCCATATACCTTGTATATTTGGAATGCATATGAAATAACTTTGAACATATATTTTTTAGCTGAATGAAATAAATTGGAAGCAAACCATCATTATTAGTGGATATAGAAGAGTCTGTCACTCTTAGCAATATGTAGAGAGAAAAAACACTTGGATCAAGACATCACAATATGCCTGAGATATTTTCCAAGTAAAGAAGGTAGTCTTACATGGCTAATATACCATAGATTGAAAAGCGTGAACTCTAGAGAATGCAGAATAAAGCTATAGCATGTATTAGATGGTTTTGGATGAGAATCTCTAAGACAACCCTATATTCCGTGAGCGAGTAAATCCAATCCACTTTCTTAACCAAAAATTAAGGAAACCCAAAAAATTTCAAGGCCAAAGTTGAGCTAGGTATATTGAAATTGATATTTTTTTTTATTACATAAAACCTGATATTATAATTTTTTAATTTTCCAAGTAAAACTGCAACAGTGTAGAGGAAATTTTAATAAAACATTGAAAAATTTATCATTTGCTGAGTAGTCTGTTGAAAATTACTGCTTTAAACCCACAAATTGTAAAAGTAGTTCGATTGTTTTTATTTATGTATCCGCAATAAAACGATAATTTAACAATAAAATTACTTTGACTATAGTGCGACTATTATATTAGTCTCATGGCATAATTTCAGTCAGGATAAACATAACATAACTGTGATGGCTTATTCTGGTTTTTAGATCAATGTTTAGTCAAACTTATTCATCCAGACGACTTGTTATATCTTGCTGTTTAGCTGTTAGGCACTTTGAATAGCTCTCAAACGCCTTTTACTTAATTTACCGGGGAATACTTCACAGAGTGATTCAATTGATTTTTCCCATTTGTCAAGTTTCTAAGGCAGTGTTCAATACAATTAGGAAGTTCATTTTAGTATATTTATATCTTCTTGGTTTTGATGGAAAGTAAAGTTATTTTTATTTGATAACAACATTATTTATGCACTGTTTTTATCTAAAAATAAAAAAAAAAACATAAATTTTGGGTGAATATATTCGATGATTGCTTCAGCGTGAGAGTTTTTGATTGGCTATTACTAAAATTTCACGAATAGCTTCATTTCTGGTTTTTCTTTTTTTCTTTTATATGTGGGAATCTTGATGCGGTACAAACTTCATCTTCGTTTCTTCAGTTTCTTGTTTTTATGTTTCCTTACAGAATATCTATTTTTTTTCCAATGCCTAGAATAACTGCAGTAACCTTAATAACTATTTGCGTTCTTTTTATATGCACGACGTGAAGAAAGATTCAAAGACTCAGAATGATATCGTGAAATTCATGATAAATTTATTAATAATTTATAAAAAAGCTTGAATATTTAAATAATGCTTTTGCTGGCGTTATTCAACATTTTACTATAAGAGTTAGTTAGTTAGATGGATAAAAATATTGTGTTGTTAAAATACTCGTAGTGGTTCCAGGTAAGTACTCTGAGAAATCAGAATATCAGAAATAGAAATAAAGTACTATGCGTAGGAAATTATAGGAATTACATTTAAATTCATTAGAAGTTATTTACCAATTGGTTTTTACCACTGGATGATCTTTTTAAAACTTTTGTCATCCACTGAGTTGTTCTGAGTTGTTACGACTTCTGATTTTTAGCAGTCAAAATACCCAAAATCGGTAGACGTTCCATTTCTATTTTGCGTTATTTTAAAAGAAAACACTTGATCCATAATCGCGCGATCCCAATTTCTCTAATAAACTTATGCATTATTTATGCAATAACCCAGATGTTTTTTGTAGAGCTTATCATGTTCGCAGACTATCAAAATTCACATAAGATGTTGATATGAGTGGTTTTAATAAACGTATGATGCGAATGAAATATTTTCTTAGACAAAATTAATGATATTGGAAATGATAAGATGAAACTTTTTTTTTATTTATCATGTTGTTATAGTTAATAGATTGCTTTATGGTACATCGTACAGTCTTCGTAGGAAAAGCAAATTTTAGTTTGAATGTTAGAATTAAAAGATTGAATTGAAGAGGAATCGATTAATGTTTTTTTCAGTTGGTAGGAAAAACAGTAGATGGTAAACTGTTTTATATCCATTTTGTACTGTTTTGACTTTAAAAGTATAAGAATGAGAACGAACAGACTCTCTTGAATTATGTAAAATTAAGTTAAAGATTTCGATGGAGAACTGATACGAGTAGTATCTATAGAAAAATGAGAGAAAACCGATTATACAGTAATATTCTTAGGACTCGATAGTTGACGGGGTCCAGTCGTCATCGATAAAACTAAAGGTCTGAAATTAAACTTTGCTCAAAGTGGATAATTCTGAAAGTTCTATTCTTGCTTAAATATTCAAGCCGCAGACTAATATAAGAATTATAGGCTTGGAATAAATTAGGTGGAGTAAGATGATTTTAATACTTTTGAGAGTAATATTAGCACTTCATTTTATTTTTTATAATAAAGAAAATGCTATCTAGGATATTTAAAGATGGTGAATTATTTAAATTGGCTCCACCTAGTAAGGAGAATTGTATTTTAAATGCGTTAAATACGAGATTTTCTCTACCGCAGAAAAGAATTTTACAGATATTTTTTTAGTAATCTAATCATACGATTGCGATTATTTTCAGTAGCAATGCGCCCTAAATTAACTACGGAACTATGAATTAAGCAGGAAATAAGAGATTGAAGGTAGTTAATAGAAAATAGTAAATGAATGGATGATAAGATTGATCGTTTCAGAACACCAGCGTTATTAACATGAAGGTTAAAAATGACACTATCAAGGATGACGTGAATAGAGAGATTCGATAAAAAAAGTTACAGTCATTGGCGCTTGGTTAAAAGAGCAGATTGTCACACAGATTTTTGTGATATTTAATGGAACCATTTGAGATTCAACATAATTGTAGACCCAGCGAATATAAGTACCCTTATGTGAGGAGCGTTACTAATTTTCTGGTAGAGCCACCAGTAGAAGTCTGAATTGGAAATAGCTCATTGATAAATTGGCTTGATTCAAGATACGTCAACAATTGAGTGATGATGAGCTTTTAAAAATTTTGAACAGAATTGAAGTAAATACAATTGACCTGTAGTTAATGGGCTTAATAGTTGGATTATGAGCTTAAAGAAAGTTAATGCACTGCTTTTGCAAGTAGGGACAACACAGTAAAAATTCGCAGATTGATTAATGTCTAGAAATGAATTAAGAATGTTTTTTAGGTTATTGCCGTATTGATGAAAGGTGAATCTTGGATTAATAGCAATGAACCGAATGACAACATGTTGTTTTTTCTTAATTCTGAAGATGTTTTACATTTACATTAATAATAAAACAGCCCATATTTCTAGTCTAGTAAGGTGTTTGGTAACTTTTTCTAATAGTAGTCACTCTTTGAGATTAATTAAAACTGATGTTGTTGAGTCATTCATCATCCATTCTGTTCTGCTTTGAAGGTTTTGTGCGGATTTCTACGTGAAATATTTAATTGTCTTGAAATTTCTCAACTAATTTAATTATTTTGATGATAAGCAACTATCAAACAGCGAATTTCAAGAAATTTATTTCTTATTTTTGACATTTTTATTTAATAAATAATCAAAATTTTCAACAAGGACATTCTAAGAAGACTCATCATAATTTAAATGATGTTATCTCGAGAAAATCTCAATAAGCCTTAAATTGATAACTTCAACGTAAAAAATATTGAAACGAGAATTTTATATTATCACAATACCAAAAAACATACACAAAAATAAAAACATTTAGCATTTGATCAAAATATTAAAGAAGTAAACAACTATGAGAAGTTTCATCCATGAGTACCAAAGGATGTTATTGATGATAGGTAGCTGCCTTTAGTTTTTAGATTATTGTCAATTCCAACTCAAATACGAGAAAGCAGTGCATTTAAAACTCAAAAAGAAAAGCAAAATTGTTGTAATTATAAGAAAAAGTGCATTCTTCTAGCAGAGCAGGGAGTTTAGAACTCATGTAAAAAAAAAAATTTCAAAGAGATAATCCGAATCAGAATTCATTTTATAAACTCTAGGAAAATAACCAAATCACTGTGAATTTTCTCCTTCAACTACACCTTTTAGTTTTATGAAAGTGACTTGTTTCAGAAAAGTTCTTTGCAAAGTATGAAATTGAAAGATTGAAAGATAAATGCTACACAAACAATAACTTCTAGGTTGCTCAATAAGTTTTTTGGTTCGATGAGAAAAACACAACTTTTTGGTTTTGAAACACACTTTTTATTATTCAGTATAGTTTCTCTGAACAATACACTTGTTCCAACGAGATTCCAATTTATGAATTTCATCTCTGAAGTGAGAATTTGGAGGGTTGTAAAATAAGATTCCTCAGCTGTTATAACATCATATTGAATTTTAGCCGTTGCCAAAATGCTCTTGTGACACGGTGCATTGTCCTGATGAAAAAGAATGTTTTTCTTCTACAAACCTGACCTTTTTTCACGAATTTTTTTCTTCAGCAGGTCTAAAATGTTAGAATAATATTGAGAATTTATTGTTTTACTAGTTT
>JXPE01039143.1:7372-17879 GCA_001015215.1 Holcocephala fusca
TTCGAGGACATAAAATTATTGACTGTTGTATAATTGGATCTATCGATATCCATTCCGATAAATCGCGACAAAACTGGCGCCTAAACAGATCCAAAAGTGCAGCTTTCATTAATTCCTAAAAAATAATAAATTTATAATAATTTTATGAATTTATTTAAACAAAAAAAAAAAATTAATATTTCATAAATACCTCACAAATTAAAAACTTTAATTCATGTTTCATAGGCACAGGGAATTGAGGTGATAGCATTCGATCACCAAGAAGTTTAGAACGTTTCTCTAATTGTGCTGCCATGCGGTACATCAATTGAATACAATTTCGAACTAGACTGCAAGAAAAAAACAATAATTTTAATTATATTAAATTTTTGTATTTCACGTAATACAACACGCTTATCAATAATGCAGGATTCAAACCAAACTTTCTAGTAAAAAAGTGAAAATCCATTACTTCAAATTTCATTTAGTCAATGAAGTTATTCATTCACTTTCATATTTTGTATTCAACCAAAAATTAATTCGCAATCAAAAAAGATTCAAATTTCATTCAATAGATAAGAAAAAAATTATTTATATCAAGGAGACTTCAGGATTATCTGGAAAAAAAGGGAACATACTTATAAATCGCTTTATTACATTATTGCAAGATTTTTTATCGAAGCTTGAAAGTCTTTTATTGATCAATCAATGATTTTCATTAAATGAAAAACAATCGAATCAATCAATCCAATTCTAAAATATCTCAACTAT
The DNA here is from genome assembly GCA_001015215.1 of Holcocephala fusca. Lineage (NCBI taxonomy): Eukaryota > Metazoa > Arthropoda > Insecta > Diptera > Asilidae > Holcocephala > Holcocephala fusca. The sequence goes on from JXPE01039143.1 coordinate 8,123, forward strand.
TGAATTTTTTTCAAAAACTCGATTAGAAAACTACATGGAAGATGAATATTTCCACTTCCAAGAGCTAGAACTCATAATGGTGCTACTTAATTTTTATGGATAAAAGTATCAGGAAACATGAAAAATTCAATTAAAAAATTACATAGAGTTTGATAGTGCTTCTACTATATAATTTTCATTTCCAAGTACCAGGAAGTGTAATGATGCTACTTAATTTTCATGGGACAAAACATCAGGAAACAGGAAGGTGACTCTCAAATTCTACATTTTAAAAAACCAACTAGGAAGTATTGTAGACGAAGCTTCTTAATTTTCACGACTAAGACTCTTCTACTTATTTAGAGCAGGATTGACAACGAAAAATTTTATTTATTTCTTAATGAAATTACAAAATCAAATCGAATAAGGAAATCACATTGATAAGATTTCTGATTAGCATGTAAACAATGCAAAGTAAGTATATTTCTTTTTTATTTTTTAAAGCTACAATTAAATTTTAAGTTCCTGTGATAACCAGCGCAATTTGAAATTTTCAATTCATTTTCAAGTAAAATCCAGAAAAGCTACAAATATTTTCTACTAGAAATTAAACTTTAAATGGGGACAGAATGCATTTTGATCTGAGTGATTTGGTTAATGAAAAAAAAAGTAATTGTAGATTCCATAAAAATTGAGAACTTTCAGATTAATCCATCAATTTCTTATTATTAGATCCTATAAAATATACCGTGCGTTATGGTATGATGGTAAGTCAAACAGATTCTGAAACCAAGAACCATTTAATTATCCAAAAAAGCTAACACGTCAAGGAATTGCATTTTTAGTAAAGTTATGTGATTTTCGTTCATCAAATGGAAGGTTTTTTTTTCCTTTAAAAAGTGTTGAAGCGTTGTTTTGTGTCTTGGAAAATTCGCCAAATTAAAATGAAAATTTCACAAATTTTCTTAAAACACCTGGTATAGAACTTTTTGATGAAATTTTATCAGAAAATGCTGTCATACTCATATCATCCTCTGAAATATTTTTTTTTGTTCCCAAAATTAAAAGAAAACATAAAATGAATTCAATAAACCACAACGTAGTCATTCGCAATGGTTTTCGGGGTTCAAGATTTCTTCTTCGATAGAAAAGAGTCATGAACATTAAGGCATATAATAAAATAAAATAAGTCCCTAGATGGTATTTAGGCAGAAAAATAATTTTACTATTTTCTAATAATTTGTCATTATTTAATTTATTATTCCGGGAACTTTTTGATCACTCATATGCAATGGCTTACAAAATCATTGAACCTATCTTTTTTGAAAAAGAAAATCATAATGCAAAAAATAATAAATGGCAACTTCTACACAATAGTGCTGAGGAACTTTTTGTTTTGTTAATAGAAGATACAAAATAATGCAGGTTTTTCAAAAAAAAATTCACTCTATTGCAAATCAAATTCATTCTTTTTAAAATTAAATTAATCCTTTTTCAAATTTAATTTTCCTTTTTTTGCACATTAAATTCATTCTTTTACAAATGAAATTCACCCTTTAGCAAATTGAATTCACCTCTTTACAAATCAAAACCGTCTAAGTTTAAGCTATTTTGTTGCTCCTCGAACTTGCTTTTGTCCTCCAAAGATGACGATTAAATCCTGCAACTTATCAATAAAAATTATTTTTTTGTCGCTTTTTCAGGATATTGACAAAAAATTGTATTGCATATAAAAAAAAAACTATGCGCTTTTCAATTGTTCTTTAAAAAATACGACGATCAACTTCAATTGGCGAACAGTTTAATTTAATTCGCAATCACTTTCATCCATTCTAAATAGTATTAGTGCAGGTTTAGATTATATAATTTTTTTACTAATATTTTTTTTAAGCTACGAAGGGGGTTTCTTCAATTATTTGCTCAATTTATATGTTTAACATTTCTGTAATTAATTTAATAGACTGATTACTACTACCCTGCCTTTTCTCTAGCAAAATACCATAGTTATTATCGAATTTTTCAGGTGAATTTTATTTACAAAAGGGTAAATTTGATTTGTAAAAAGATTGATTTGATTTGAAAATATTTGAGCCTTATTTAGAAAAGTGTGAATTTGATTTGTAAAAGGATAAATTTCATTTTCAAAAGAACGAATTTAATTTGCAAACAGATTGATTTGAATTGAAAAAATTTGAATTTTATTTATTAAAGTGCAAATTTGGTTAGCAAAAGAATAAATTTCATTNAAATTGAAAAAAATTGAATTTTATTTATTAAAGTACAAATTTGGTTAGCAAAAGAATAAATTTCATTTGTAAAAGAATGAATTTAATTTTCACAAGAATTGATTTAATTTGCAAAAGAATTAATTTAATTTGAAAATGTATGAATTTTATTTGAAAAGTGATGTATGATTTCAGTGTAGGATGAAGCAACTATACAAACTTTTCTATTATCAAGAAAAATGATTAATTTATAGAAATGTAAGTTTTTCACAAGCGATTTCATTAATCCTAATCTAACTCCATAACTCCGGCACGTTAACAAAAGTGCAATTTTTGAAAAATAAATAAGACTTTTCCTAAACTTCTTATGAGAATGAAACGAATCTAACTCCATAACTCCGGCATATTAACAAGAGAGCAATTTTTGAAAAATAAATGAAACTTTTCCTAAACTTCTCATGAGAATGAAAGGAATCTAGTCCCATAACTCCGGCACGTAACAAGAGGGCAATTTTTGAAAAATAAATAAGGCTTTTCCTAAACTTCTCATGAGAATGAAACGAATCTAACTCCATAACTCCGGCACATTAACAAGAGAGCAATTATTGAAAAATAAATAAAACTTTTCCTGAACTTCTTATGAGAATGAAACGAATCTAACTCCATAACTCCGGCACATTAACAAGAGAGCAATTATTGAAAAATAAATAAAACTTTTCCTGAACTTCTTATGAGAATGAAACGAATCTAACTCCATAACTCCGGCACATTAACAAGAGAGCAATTATTGAAAAATAAATAAAACTTTTCCTGAACTTCTTATGAGAATGAAACGAATCTAACTCCATAACTCCGGCACATTAACAAGAGAGCAATTATTGAAAAATAAATAAAACTTTTCCTGAACTTCTTATGAGAATGAAACGAATCTAACTCCATAACTCCGGCACATTAACAAGAGAGCAATTATTGAAAAATAAATAAAACTTTTCCTGAACTTCTTATGAGAATGAAACGAATCTAACTCCATAACTCCGGCACATTAACAAGAGAGCAATTATTGAAAAATAAATAAAACTTTTCCTGAACTTCTTATGAGAATGAAACGAATCTAACTCCATAACTCCGGCACATTAACAAGAGAGCAATTATTGAAAAATAAATAAAACTTTTCCTGAACTTCTTATGAGAATGAAACGAATCTAACTCCATAACTCCGGCACATTAACAAGAGAGCAATTTTTGAAAAATAAATAAAACTTTTCCTGAACTTCTCATGAGAATGAAACAAATTTAACTTCATAACTTCGGCACATTAACAAGAGAGCAATTTTTGAAAAATATATGAAACTTTACCAAAACCTTTCACAAGGATGAAACCAATTTGACTCCACAGCTTCGGCACATTAACAAGAGAGAGATTTTTAAAAAATAAATAACTATTTCCTTGAACTTCCTTCCTTGAGAATAAAACGAATCTAACTCAATAAAATAAAAGACTGTAGCTATCACAGCTAGTGGATCTTCAGTCTTTTATTTTATGAAATTATTTAAAAAATTGGATTTACATTAATAAAACTTAGAAACTTCGAAGAATTCAAAAGGAATATTCGGGTTAAACTTAAAATTTTTCAACAAAAATATGCAAAATACTCTCGAAAGAAGATCTCTTTGGGTGGCTACTTGAGTCCTTTATGTATAAAAACAAATCGCCAAGGAATTTATTTTCAACAAAATTCTTTCAATCTTATTTGGAACGTCCTGTAGAAGAAGAGCTACAAAAATATAAACAATAGGATTTGATCTAATTTTAAAATCTTTTAAGGATCAAATATGAATTTTCAAAGATTATGCTAAAGTAAATCTATAAATTTTGGGGGATCTAATGGTTTAAAATAAAACAAAAGGCAAAAACAATTTTATTTATTTTACTAAAGAGTACTCGTAGACCATCAATACCATCAGATAATAGGCGAAAACTTAAACCAATTCGATTAAGCTACTCAAATTGCATCTTCAGGCTTTTTGAAGTATTTTGCCTTCTTAGATTACATTCAAATTTTCTTGTAATCTTGAATTTTAGAGTTAAAATCTATTGAGAACCCTGAGATTTTCCTTTTATATTTTTATATGTACTTTTCATTTGGACTATCTCCTTGGTGTGTTGATGCATGTTTTTTCCACTTCCATAGAATCTTAAAAATCCCATTGTATCCTTTTCAAAATGTAGAAGAAATGATTGTTGGAACATTGATTGCATGTTTTCGAAGTATTTCTTCTTGTTATAAGCAAGAAACAAAAGAAATTAAGGGCTAATAAAATCCTTTTTTGTCTATCGTCCTTAGCAACAAATATTTTCTTTCTTTTTAACTTCAACAATTTTTTTTAATTTTTGTTTTTTATGTAAAATGCCTGTCGAAAAATCTTCCATTGTGTTTTTATTGCATTGCATTTGCATTTTATGTGCATTTGCATTTCATTAACAAGAAAAAATTACATTCTGCTTTGAATTGTTTTTTAACCATTGAAAAGATTCTTGAAGGGTTTCATATTCATGCATCCAAGTAAATTATTAAATTTCAAAAGAATAAAATAGGGTCCTTACCAACTACTCCACCCACATAACAGTCACCCTACAGCCTTTTTTTCCTTTCAACACTTTTACACGTTTTATTTTTTTCATTTTTATTCTTCAAGATATCATCCCTTTAACCTCTTGGATTTTGATGAGCTCTCTTAAAAATGCCTACATGTGTAACATTGCGATGATAATAATTTTAAGTGGTTGGTTGCCAAGAAGGACTGAATAATAGAACCTTGTTGAAGGTTCTGGTCGATATTTAAATTTTCGAGGAGCTTTAAAAATAACAACAAAAAAATTGGATAAGAATTTTATATATCCTTTTTTTTTTGCTCCTTAGCTTTTTTTTCCTTTTTGTAGATAATGCAAATTTGAAATTGATGTAAAAGAAAATAAGGAAAAAAGAGACTTGTTGACACAAATCTAAGCTTCCACTTTATCATTTCATTTTTTTCAATAGGCAAGCATTCGAATTTTCCTATGCAAAAATGAGCTATAGACATTNGCTCCTTAGCTTTTTTTCCTTTTTGTAGATAATGCAAATTTGNTTGCTCCTTAGCTTTTTTTTCCTTTTTGTAGATAATGCAAATTTGAACTTGATGTAAAAGAAAATAAGGAAAAAAGAGACTTGTTGACACAAATCTAAGCTTCCACTTTATCATTTCATTTTTTTCAATAGGCAAGCATTCGAATTTTCCTATGCAAAAATGAGCTATAGACATTTTTTAGATTTTTTCACCAAAAAACTTACGTGATAACAAAAGTTTCTATAGAATTTACAGAATGAAAGACGGTATGAATTTTACAAAATCAAAGAATATATAAAACTATCCAATCCAATCGAATTCCATAAATTAAACCTTTCAGTCCGCATATTTAATTTAAAATCATTGAAGATTGGAAAAATTTTAGTTCCAGCCAACCAATCGAAATTCAAGGAATAACAAAAGAATAGTTTCATTACAAAGTTGAAAAATTTCTTTAAGGATAACAGAAAGAAAAATAAAGAAAACCAAAAAATTTTTTATTGAAAAGAATTGTGAACACGTAGATCCTGTAGATCCTCCTATCTCACCTTATAATTCACAAGGGCACTATAGCCCCTGATGAATAAAAAGATTTTCAAAATACCAAGCGAAAAATTTAGTTTGATTCTTGAAGCTAGTCTTGGTATTCTTTAGAAATTCGAAGAATTTCTTTTCATCTATTGATTCAATTTAATCCTTTAAAATTCACGGTATGAAAATTAATGAGAAATTAAAAAGGAAAATTGATTTTAAGTTAGAATTCTTACCATTGTAAGAGGAGAAATGTTGTTTTTTTATAAGAATTTAAATTTTTTTTTTACGTTGATTAGTCAAAAACTTCCCGGAACGATGATATACAAAAAGGCAAAGGTTTAGGTGATAGAACATTTATTTTTCTACATAAACATCATGTAAAGGTCTCTCCCACACTTATTCATTTCATCTCTCACTGTTCTAAAACTCCCCAACATAAGTAGAAATTTTTAATTGTAAAGCGATTGCATTCAATTTTTGAGTTAACATCCTTGGATATTTCCTATGTTTTCTTTTAACTCCTATAATTTGTAGATAATTAAATTATACTCGATAATATTATTTCGGGAACTTGTTGACTAACCCACTAAATGTCCTTTTTTTTATTGAAGAAAATAAATTGAAAATTTCAATATTTTATTTAAATCAAAATGAGATTTTATCCTTGCAAGATTTGCCGTATTCAATGAATATGAATTTTTTTTTCAATCACACAAAATTTTGAGAGTAATTTTACAAATTTTAAGCTCTGTCCAAGAACATTTCTATTTCAATTATGAAAATATTCATTGAAAAAAATTAATAAAAGTTAATTACGAAAAAAAAATTGATCCTTTAAAGTTAAAATTAATTGAAATCAATTTTTTTTATAAACAAAAATCAATCAATACACGGGTAATTAGAAACAATTGATCCCACTTTTATCCTAATCCATGCAATTAAACGGAGATTCTCTAAAGAAATCATAGATTCTTAAAGAAGTATTTAAAATGAATATTTCCAATTTTGTGGAATGACAAATTGAAAAAATCAATCAACATAAAAATTATAAAAAATTTGAATCTCCAAATTGTAATACTTTTATTGATTTTCTTAATCCCTTGTTGTGACACAGTGCAGCAACAGTAGCCCCCAATGTATTCTATTTTACTAGACTACTTTCATTTTTATTCATGATCTTTCAGTTGTTGAACTTCAACTAGTATAGTCCTTCTCCATATTTATCTAGGACCGCTAACTCGACGTACACTTTATATATTTCGGCCGAGAGACTATTTGAAGGTGTTGTTATTTTTGAGACACAATATGTGATCAATTCAATTACATTTTCATCATCGTATTTTATTATCAATCTTTTCCTGACAGAATAAGCTTCATAATTCTTTATTTCTTACATTGTCTTGCCAAAGAATTTTTTGGTTTCGACATTATTAATAAGAACTTCCACACACCTGCTGATGAATGGGACTATCTTCCAAATTGCTCAATTTTACCAAAGTGCTACCTTTTTTTTTATGAAGAGGATACTCTCGGATCTTAATAACACCTAGGCCATCCNGGTCCCTCTTTTTAATGTCCTAAGCGAGAATCGAACACACGACCTTCTGTGCGTATAGTCTAATGGTTACATCACTGAGCTACCAGACTGGACAATAACCTTTACATTGGGTAGTCAGATAGCCATAAATTGATTTAAATTTAAATTTCACTTTATTTCCATAGCCAGAATAGTTGGAAAAAAACCCCTTAAATTTTTTTAACACGAAAACTGACATCTTCTTTTGGATCGCCGTTTTCGGTAATAATACTACCAAAATAACAGAAATTATTAACAACCTTCCCGTTTTGACTATCCAGCGCCATGCATGCATAGATGCTTGTTTTAATTCAGTTTCAATTCCGCCTAACTACTCTTTTTCTGCTAAATTTATTACCATGCTACTTAGAACCAATTGTTTGTGACCAAGCAAACAGATATCACCAAAGTAGACCATGTCTTTAAAATAATCAGGTAATTCCCATTGTCTTTCACCTGTTCNCGTAGACCATGTCTTTATAATAATCAGGTAATTCCCATTGTCTTTCACCTGTTCTTCTACCAATTGCGATAGTCAAGGATATCGTTTATTACAATAAGAAAAAGAGGCGATTAATGTAAACATCCTTTTCGAGCTATGAATCTCACTTCAAAATTATTTGACAGTTTCGTGTTGTAAAGAACTCTGCACGTTGTGCTATAATTTTCTGAAACAATCCGCGTCGTTAGAGCGACTTCGAAATAAAATTCGAACTTACACATTCAATTCGTTTCTCATAATCTACGAAAACATGGTAGAAGTTGCATTGAAATTATGTAGATTACACGTACTCTAATAAAATCCGCACGGCATTGTTTTATACAAGAGCTACCCTTTCTTCATCCAGCACTATCGTTTTATTTTGCTATTCTTAATAATATTATGTGGAACAGGATTTTCCAGAACCGTACAATATTGAAAGTGAGTAAACTCCTCTTTCGTTAAGTTCTTCATTTTTTTGGAATATTACTTATGAAACTTCTAAATTGTAGTAAGAGTTTACGTTTCTTGGAAGTAATGGGAGTTAGTATGAAAGAATCATTGAATAAATAGATCACAAAAAAAATAAAAGTTAAGAAATTATGGGTTTACATTTGTTTTCAAAACAAAGAATTAGAATTACATCAGAACAACAATAAAAGATAGATTTTTCGATTCAAGTGAACTTATCAATATCTTCTATAAGTTAAAGTACTTGAGGACACTTATCTACTTCTCAATATTAGCAACTGTTGGACATTGAACTCAAATCTTTCCCAAAGAAATTTTACAATCAATAAATTTAGATTTTGTTATCCTAAGGTGGTAAAAAACTTGTGGCAAAAAAAAAAAACAAAATATTTAAAAATATCAATTAATCTATAAATCAATCAATCATCAATTCTATATCTGAGCTTGATAAAAACAAAATTGTTTTAATAAATCTCAGCAGATTTCAAAATATTTCTTGATGATTAAAAACACCTTAACAAAGGTAAGATTCCATTAAAAAATGATAACACTACAAACTTTATTTCAAATCAAATAATAAAAAGTTTAAGTGCCTGACGTTATCAAACAAATCATCGAATTAGACAAAATTTTATTTTGTTGGATTAANTAAAATTGTTTTAATAAATCTCAGCAGATTTCTAAATATTTCTTGATGATTAAAAACACCTTAACAAAGGTAAGATTCCATTAAAAAATGATAACACTACAAACTTTATTTCAAATCAAATAATAAAAAGTTTAAGTGCCTGACGTTATCAAACAAATCATCGAATTAGACAAAATTTTATTTTGTTGGATTAAAATTTCTAAAAATGTGAATTTCAATGCTAACATAAAACTCACAAAAGCAAGGCCAATACTTAAAAAACAGCAATGAAAACAAAAATTTTGATATTATGAAAGCTGCTCTGCTAAAATCTGCACATTTCTCTTTAGAATTAAATTGAAAAATTTATCGACCAGGCATTAAAAATATTTTAACAGACCACTTTAAAAACTCTCAGAGTGAAGTGTTTAATAGAACGAATATAAGTTTCGATAAAAGTTAAACTTCAAATTTATACAACACTTTCGGTGGTTCTTAAAATGATAACTTTTTATATAAAACAGAGCGTATTTTGAAAATTGTTCGTCAGTAAGATTTCAAACAAGAAAATCTATAAAACTCCTGTCTAACTAAAAATACAAAATTTTTACAAATCCAATAAACTGCACAATTAGTCTTAAAAATGACTTACCAACGATACTTTTCAGACAGAAGCTTAAAAATGGAAAGGCTTTCAATTATAAAAAAAAAAATATGACAAGAAAAAATTGTAATGGATCCAAAAAATAATTTAA
>JXPE01039154.1:0-15105 GCA_001015215.1 Holcocephala fusca
ACTTGGATACTTGGGTCTATCACTGTGATCCTGAAACAAAACAAGAGCCTAAAGAGTGTTGTGTGGTGTGAACCTAGTTCTTCAGCTCCAAAACGAGTTCGTATCCAGAAATNTACTTGCAAGCTGGTAAAGCAATAAATTCTGAATATTATTGTAACCTTTTAGACTAGCTGAAGGAAAAAATTCGTGAAAGAAGACCAGGTTTGCAGAATAAAAAAATTCTTTTTCATCAGGGCAATGCACTGTATCACAAGTACATTTTGACATTGGCTAAAATCCATGAATTAAAATTGGAATTATTAGAGCATTCACCGCAATCACCAGATTTGGCCCCTATAGACTTTCATCTGTTTCCAGACCTATAAAAATTCATGTCTGGAAAGCATATTTCATCAAATGATAAGATCATAATAGCTGTGAAAGCATATTTTGCAGACCTAATGTCTTCCAAATTCCCACTTTAAGGATGGAATTCATAAACTGAAATCCCTTTGGAACAAGTGTATTTATGTTCAAAAAGACTATACTAAATGACGAAGTGTATTTCAAACTATAAAATTATGTTTTCCCATCGAACTGCAAGACTTATTGAACAACCCAGTAGAATACTAAAAATTTTTATTTTGAAAGTGAAATAAGTCCAATTTTTAAGAATTTGAAACATTTCGTGGCCATACGAGTGGATCACCCAGACAAATTTCTGGATAAGAGAAATAAATTTGTTTCAATCGCATTGAAAGTTTTTATCAANAAAATTATGTTTTCCCATCGAACCGCAAGACTTATTGAACAACCCAGTAGAATACTAAAAATTTTTATTTTGAAAGTGAAATAAGTCCAATTTTTAAGAATTTGAAACATTTCGTGGCCATACGAGTGGATCACCCAGACAAATTTCTGGATAAGAGAAATAAATTTGTTTCAATCGCATTGAAAGTTTTTATCAATCTGAATTTCATATAGTTACTTAAATCTCACGATTTTTTCAGAAAATGTGTATATTCCAATCTAAATATAAAGAAGATCTACCTATTGAAGATGACCTATTCCTGCTTAAATATAAAGAAAATAATGGTACCGCCGTTACTGAAGGGTCTTATAGTAAAACCTTATAGTAAGGGTCTTATAGTAAATTAAATTTGCTATAATTCACGGAAATATACTTGCCAAAAGGATGAACTTTTAAGCAATAACATCAAAGGATAAAATAATTATGAAGAGAAAACAACATGATGTTTATATAACATTGGCATAATTAGCCAAAAAATGATTAAAAGAAGATTTCAAGATTTGGCATTATATAACCTTGATCACTTTTTGAGATTTTCCCTTCAAACTTATAAAAAAGGACTGTCTTACCAAAGTATATTAATCCTTCGCATTACACAGTAAACTCGTTCTTGAAAATATCATACAAACCCAAACCGAGTAAAACCAGACACATAATTCATAAAAAACAGAAGAATATGTTCAACTAATCTGTTGAAAAATCAAGGATGTCTTCCTTATAATCATGTAAAATGAAAAAAGAATCAACTAAGAAAAAATGAGATTAGTTCATTATTTTTTAAAGACAATTAGTGCTTATCCTTGTTTGAAAATGAAAAAGATATTATTTTTATAAATTTTCTCATATTGATTAAGCACAAATTTCAATGCTCTCTCAATATAAGGTGTTTTGTTCAAAATACAGGTAACCCTCGAAGAATACCATTAATTGGTACCATGTTCTTTAAAACCGTGCTGTTCAAGACTACAAAAAATCAGATTCCATTTCAATTGTGAAAATAAATAAAATTAAAAATTTCTAATTTTTTGGAATCAGATTGGTAAACTATTCTAAGACATCTTCTAAAAATCTTTGCCTTAAATGTGGATATTATACCTTGATCCAGTGACTAGATTAGTTATGTAGTATTTGTTGATGGTAGTAATAATATCTTTACACTAACTTGGATATTCTAACTTCTTTAGATATCCATGGGCCTTCTCTACTAGTAGTCATAATACTGCGAAACAAATCTTTAAACATAGATGAAACGATCCAAGTTCTATTTTTGGTTCCTCAATAAAACGGCAGCTGCTCTTAATTTTCTAAGTCTTTCAACTAGCGAATTAATTCCAATTCATTTTCATCTTTTTCCAAAAGACCTTTTTCAAAATCTCTTGATCTTAGACATTTTACCTTTACGAATAACTTCTAAGTTCAAAAACGACAGCCCAACCAAGACTCTCAATGCCTCAGTAGAGACCGTTCGACTTTCTTGTTGAATGGCAAACAACTATACGCTTTGACATGCATCTAGCCTTTTTCTCTTTTTCTTCTGCATCTGTCTCATACCGCCCTGAAGCTCCATATATCACGCAGATGACAAAAAGACTCTCAGATATGGTGCGGATAGCTCTTCTACATAGACCTTAATCTTTAACTAAGACTCTTCTTAGCAACGCAAGAGTTTTTACAGCTTTATCCTTAAGTTGATCAATATGAACATTAAAAAATCATGTAGTCTGAAACCATGGAATTCGATATTTCAGCTGAATTGTCTTATTCGCCAGAGCTGAGAGAGTTCCAGTATCTTTGAAAACCTGATGTGTTCAAAATGTTCTCAAAACAGCATGAAATTTCCTCATTCTTATATTAATCCCCAATATGTAAAATATCAAAATCATTCTATCCTTCACTTTCAATTGAAAGAACTAGCTATATTTATGATATTGGAATAAAAAATTTCGATTGAAGTCTCATTTTCACCATGATTTTTTTATTTCAGCGAGAACTGAAACAACCTTTTTTTACGCCAATTCGCATTTGTAATATTTTTCAAAACTTTTGATTTGTAAATGGAATAATGCCACAAATAAAAAAATTCTTAAAATAAAACACAAAACCATTTGATTTTAACTTCATTTAAAAACATTAAAAGAGCGAAACCGTGTAAATTGTGTTCGATGCAAATCGAAGGATTGGTGTATTTCAGTTGCCTATTGTAAGCGGAATTTTCAAATTTTGATTCTAGGTTTCCACATATTCCATGACAAGAATGTTACATACATGGCTGAAATGAATCCATCGTCCAATCCATATGTCCTGGAATATCTAAAAAATCGTAGCAGATAGTCTAAATGAAATGCAACGAGAGGATTTCATTCAAAACTAAAACTTTCTAGAGAACGCGAATTTCAGAAGATAAAATAGAAACCGGGAACATATAAAATGGTTAAAAAAATGCTGTATGCAATTTTTAAGAGCCAAACCATATAAAATGTATTCTGGATTTGCTACCGCACCGAGTTCGACAAAGAAATTTTAATAATATTAAATTGACACTTACCAATGTAACATATAAAAAAGCAAGACCAATCCCAACTCTGAAATACTATGGTTTGATTGATTTCTTGTACTACACTCCACTTGCAAATAAAAATTATTTTAGACCCCTCCTGCATACGAAAATCGGTGCAGATTACAAAATTAAATTAATACAAAAATTTCTTTGCTAGCAAATGAAAGTACATTTCTTTTTATTTTAAAGAAAATTTATTCTTTCCATGGACTATACCTTTCTACGAATTGGAAAAGTTAAGTCATTAATTTTGAAAGTGGCTTAAATCAAGCTTAAAAAATGTTGAATATGCTAATTGTATTGGTAAATTATACACGTTTAGAAGCTGGAAAACATTATATTAGGAGTATTGAAAAAGAATGTCAATACTTAAAGAATTTAGTATTAATCTAAAATATTATATCGAGCTTTGGCATAATCTTTCTCCATTGATCTGACAAAAGTTTTAACATTACACGCAAACCATTCACTGGGTTGTCTGTAAAATTTTGAATGACTCCTTTTTCACGGCGTCATATATTCCAAAATTATTTTTGTCCAAATAATGCTGCCTGCATTGATCTAAAAAGATGATGATAATCAAATGGTACAATATCTGGATTATAGGGAGGATGGCTTAATTTGTCATGGTTTATTTTTGTCGTATGCGAACTAACGTTGTCGTGCTGTAGAAACACATGTATTCAATATGCAAGAAATGGACGTTTTTATTTAATTTCTTTTGTTAAACGGTCCAATAGATCTCAATAAAAAACTGTGCGTATACTGTTTGCCTAGGTTTCAAAATTTTGAAGTGGACAATGCCCTTACAGTCCCACCAGACACACAAAATGATTTTTTTCCTTGTGAAACCGAACTTAAGAAGTGGTACAGCATAGGCAAGTCTTCAATAACCATTGTTTTTCACACCCTTGATTCGAGTATTAAATCCATTTTTCGTCTCCAATTATCAGGTTTTCGTACAAAAAAGGTGTTTCTAATTTCATTTTTAGAAGATACTTGCATGCTTCTATTCAATCGTCTAAATACTTCTCACGTAGTTCATGCGGTATCCACTGCCCCCTCTACACACCTTTCAGATATTTTTTTTCTAAATTCTCTTATAAAGTTGACCTTGAGTATCCGAGATTGTTCCTTCTTTTTTAAATCCCTAAAATTGATTTGGTTTCGATTTCGACAACGTCCACTTTTCGAAATCTTCCACTTCCATAGGTATTTCTGAAATCACAATGTCCCGATCGAAATTTGTTGAACCATGTTTGACACTTACGAACATTGAAATATTCGCCAACCAGCCAAGTTGTTGCAACCCCTTTTTTCAAAAAATAATAAAACATCGAATTTCGAGTAACTTCTTCACTTGGTAAAAGAGAGCTTTAAAAGTATTTCCTTGAAGAAAAGCATACAACTTTTTATGCAAAACGAAAAATATTTCAATTAATTAAAATAATTGTATAAACCTCTTCAGGGATAAATTTTTTTAATTAGATAAAAGTTCAATTTTTTATGTAATTATTTTTTATTCTGTGTCCTAATTTTGAGCTATTGTAGTGTCTTTAAGTTCTAGAAAACTTATCAATATTTTTACTGATATTTTTTAATATTTTGAACGATAGGTTGAATAAATGAAAAGCAGTTCTGTGATAAAATTTATGTCTTGATCAGATAAATTTATATCACTCATAAATTAAGAATCCTCTATCTAAATACATGAATTTATGTTTCCATATCTCTAAATAAAGATATCTTATGAACGATGTTTTGTTATCAAACCAGCTGAGAATTGATGTTTTCAGAAGATGCAATAGAAACTGAAATTGCAACCCATTCACGTTTTTATCAAATATTTGCAGTAGCTGATTTTTCAGAAGTCTTCTCTATTTGAAATATCCATTCAGAATTTCATTAATTATCAAAATTTGATGGTATGAGAGCTTACAAAAAAATAATAGGGTTGCAATAAATTCATGATGTTTTTCAGCGCACCAAATCATATGACAGTGAAATTTTCGTTCGTCATCGAGTTCACTTTTAAAAACTTATCTTAATTCTTTTGGGCGACAAAATTCAATGTTTTTATCAAATTTGGAGTATTCTTTTTCATTCATAAATTTGCTTTATTTGGGTGAAATACATTTGCCATAGATACTTGATAACACTTTCAAACCTTCAATATCTTAAATTTTGTTAAATGTTATTTCTGCATTAAACTGCAATAGAAAACTTTACTTCGTTTCCTGTTGTCAATAATATTTTTCACTTGAAATAATTTTAATTTCAAAAAGAAAAAACCAAGCATACACATATGCGCCAGTATCCCTAAAAAGGTTAATAATATTTCATACTAATTTCTTTATGTTAATAAAAATAAATTTCAGATTGATTGCGAAACAACAGAATCAGTGGTACAAGTTGACTGGGAAAATGGCTTCGTTGAGGCTTCAGCTAAAAAGAATGAAAATATAACACAAGTAAGTTAAAATTTTATTCGTTTTAAAAATTAAATTTTATGCACAGGATAATCAAGGGTTGGTAGCTAATATTAAATAAAACTATTGGATAGAACGAAATAAGCAAAAAAGTCCTGATGAACATATTACTTTTTCGAGATAATAGCAATTTTAACTTATGTATTTTTTTTTTAACAGTAGTAGTCCATAAGTTAATAGAATGATTAACACGAATAACCCCATATAACATTCTCTATTGACGGTTCTTCCTTTTTCAAGGTAATCGATTAATAAAATGTCGTGTACTTCCCAAAAGACGGAAGCCAAAACCTTCTCACCTGACATTTACATTATCGGTCTTTTTGAATAATGTTCACCCTTTGCTGCTCACTCAGCTAACTGACGGCTTAACTCTGAAGTAAAGTAATGGATCCATGTTTCATTCATTTTCATATATCGCATGCAAAAATATTTTTTAATGAACTGAAGCAGCTCTAAACAACGCTTTGAATCCTTAAGGCGTTATTGTTTTTGCTCGACTGTCAGCACCCACTATACTCATTTCGAACAGAGCGTTCTCATGCTCACAAGCTTATACAAAATACTGACGACAATACTGCCTTTTGAAATTTTTAAGTTATCAGCTATCTTACATAACTTCAATTCTTCAATTTACAATTTACCAAAACCATTTGGGGGACTTTTTATATATTTTCTGAAACAACTACCATCTTTGAGCGATCAGACCATTCAGAATCCTCCGTATTTGTACAGTCTTATTTGAAATCAACAAACCATCTGCCTCGATAGAGCAGAATCGGAATAAAATTTACAAAGCAAATGTTTTATCGATCCACAAAATTTCGATTTTTCCATTGCTTTAAAAATTTCAAAAATAGCGTCACTAAAATCACTGCAACTTGTGAACTAAACGTGAAATTGTCATGAAACTTTGACGTGATTGTTTGAAAATTGTTCCTTTCTAAAAACTTTATGGATTTGTCAACAGTGATGCCATTTATGTAATCCTATGAATTTATTGACCCAAGTGTTTTTCATTATTTTTCAATGCAGAAGTACTCTAGACTACTAATAATGTCTTTTAAGGTTGATTATATGCAAGTTACCATTCCTATCGTTCATTAATTGTTCAATTTGAAATTATGAGTGATCAAGTTTTTCTTATTGATTGATTATTCCCCACCTCTGGCTCTAGAATTAATAATTTAGGTATACGGTCTTTTGGAAGATATCTTGCTTATCATATTCTTCTTGCAATCAAAAGATAGCTACCGATAGGATGTATCCGCAATCCTCAGTAATCGTTAAGTTTATTGTCATAGGTAATTCATTTTTCAGTCCCTATTATAATTTTGTCTAAAAAATACTCGTGAGAGCAGATTTGTGGCGATTGAAATTCAATTTTTTCTATTCCGTTCACTCAAAGTATAAGGCACCCATACTCCTTACTTGCTGATTTTCTCAAATTTTTCCAGATAGAGGCAAATAGTTGATTGGGAAAATATTCAACCTTTTTGCTATATTTCATGTTGATTTATATGAATGAATTTTAATCCAATATTGCTTTTAAATGATTGTCATTAAGATTTGATAAATGCTCCACCATCGGTTAGTCTTTTTAAATTGTATCGCAAAAATAAAAATGTTGGCAAATCAATTTCTAACAGCCCGATCAGATAAGTCCTTCATCTTATATACTGAATATTTTTCAGCTGTTACCTTAATTCCATTGCTTTCTTTAAATTCCCAAAGCATCGAATGTTGAATATACACTTTTTCATTCTCAATTTTAACCCTACGTTCACCATACAAAATAGTTGTTCGAAAACTGATAGACACAATAGATTATCAAATTTTATATTTAAAGAACACTTAACTTAATTGAGTTACTCAAGATAAGAACTCCAATTCTATTATGGGGATAAAATACATGTTTTTCCTCTTAATGATTTATATCAGATTTATTACATCCAGCAGTTCTCTTCATATTATCGAAAATCAATAGTTTCATAAGCACTTAAATTAAAAAAAAAAAAAAGTTATATTTCTCAATATTTATCGATCTAATACCGAAATATGTGCGATTCCATTAGTAACACTCACAATTATGATATCTTTCAAAAGACTGCATAGCTATTATCCTAGAGCAATTGTCGGCAAAGTGCGGCTCCAAAGTTGCATGTGGCTCTTTGGCTCCTTAAGTGTGGCTCTGGCAGAAATATCCACGGAAGGCTCAATAATATTTTCATTTAAAAAAAAACTTGGTAAGATAAAAATTACATCTTATTTTCATAAATTAAAATTCTTCTATATTTCGGGATTTTAAGAATAAAGCAGATATTCTAAAAAGAATTAAAGAGTTATCATTGTCTGCCAAAACCATTAAAGATAGAACAATTAAAATGTGTTCGAATATAACCACCCAGCATATTGAAGATATGAAATTCGTTTCGGCTTTATCAATAGTAGTTGATGAGTCTTTTGACATAAATGATACAGCGCAAGTTTCACTTTTTGTAAGATTTATGTGTCATTTAGGCCCTAAAGAAGAACTTTTAGCATTATTGCTACTAAAAGGTCAGGCGCGTGGAGAAGGTATCGCAAAGGCTATAATTGAGTGTATGGATAAACGTCATATTCCCCTGGATAAAATTGTGTCGATTTTAACAGATGGGGCCAAATGTATGACTTGCTTAAGAAAAGGGTTTGTTGCTATTTTAAAAGAAAAAATTAATCACGAGATACTTGTTTACCATTATATCATTCACCAGGGAGCGCTTTGTGTGCAAACATTTCCGGATGAAATTTGTAAAGCTATGAAATTAGTGATTACCATTTTCAACTCAATTTTAGCTAAAGCCCTTAATCATCGCCAATTNATTTAGGCCCTAAAGAAGAACTTTTAGCATTATTGCTACTAAAAGGTCAGGCGCGTGGAGAAGGTATCGCAAAGGCTATAATTGAGTGTATGGATAAACGTCATATTCCCCTGGATAAAATTGTGTCGATTTTAACAGATGGGGCCAAATGTATGACTTGCTTAAGAAAAGGGTTTGTTGCTATTTTAAAAGAAAAAATTAATCACGAGATACTTGTTTACCATTATATCATTCACCAGGGAGCGCTTTGTGCGCAAACATTTCCGGATGAAATTTGTAAAGCTATGAAATTAGTGATTACCATTTTCAACTCAATTTTAGCTAAAGCCCTTAATCATCGCCAATTCAAAGAATTTTTATTTGAAATGGAGAGTGAGTACGCTGATCTTCTGCTTCATAACAAGGTACGTTGGTTATCAAGAGGGAATGTTTTAAAACGTTTCGCGTCCCTTTTTTCGGAAATTAAAGCATTTCTCGTTGAGAAGTGCGTTCACTATCCAGAACTAACAGGCGATTAGTGGATCCACAACTTTTATTTCATAATAGACGTAACTAATTTAGCTTAATCGTAAACTACAACGGAAAGGAAACTTAATTTTTTCGATCTTAAAAGAAGTAATAACATTCAAAAACAAATTATCCATTTTTGCTCAGGATTTTGAAATGAACACATTGTTTCACTTTCCGACCCTGCTGAAGCATCGCCAAGAAAATAATTCCTCTATTGATAAACACCATTTTAAAACAATAATTTTAAATATGAGGGAACGATTTCCCAGCAGGTTTCAGGAATTTAAAAATAGCAAAGCAAATTTAGCTATTGTCAAAAATCTTTCTAATGCTACGATAACCGAATTGAAATTTTCTCCTTTAGAAATTGACATTGGTAGCTTTGAAATACAATTGCTGGATTTAAAAAACAAAGAGATATGGGGCTCTAATTNTGAACACATTGTTTCACTTTCCGACCCTGCTGAAGCATCGCCAAGAAAATAATTCCTCTATTGATAAACACCATTTTAAAACAATAATTTTAAATATGAGGGAACGATTTCCCAGCAGGTTTCAGGAATTTAAAAATAGCAAAGCAAATTTAGCTATTGTCAAAAATCTTTCTAATGCTACGATAACCGAATTGAAATTTTCTCCTTTAGAAATTGACATTGGTAGCTTTGAAATACAATTGCTGGATTTAAAAAACAAAGAGATATGGGGCTCTAATTTCGAACGTCTTTTTGTTGAATTGGAAATGTTGGAGAAGAAAAAATGTGATCTTAGTTCACAATACAAATGGTCTGCTTTGAATGACCTGAAGAAGGAAGACATGATCATTTTCAACGCTTGGAATAGTATTCCTGACTCTTACGATCAGCTGAAAAAGCTCGCGATTCCTATTCTTTCCCTTTTCGGTTCTACATATATATGCGAACAATCTTTTTCAAGGATGAACATTAAGAGTAAACTGAGAAGTCGCCTTATTGATGAGAACTTGGAATCATGCCTAGAATTAAAAACAACAACATACAAACCTGGCTTACTCAAACTTTCCAAGAAGATGCAAGCACATTGTTCGCATTAAAAAATATTTATTAAGTATGAAATTTAGTTTTATTTAGTGCACTAGTTATTTAGTGTAATAAAAGTTTACTAAATAAGAAGATTTGGTTCCCAATTCTTTTTAAAATTGTTGTAATGTTCATATTTGGCTCTTTGGCTAATAAGTGTGCCGACCACTGTCCTAGAGTGATGCATTTACGAGATAATCACGAACATACAAAACATTTCCATAAATACTTTTTTGCTTATTTTGATCTTTCCAATAATATTTTACAATATTAACAATAATCGATCCTTGAAAATGTAATATGTGTAAAAAGTATTGAGTGTTCATACTCGTCAAAATAAAACTAAACACTATTAACTCTTTTATATATTTTTTTTTCTTTTTTCTAGGTATTTAAAGAACTATTAAATCAAGCAAAAATCACATACAATTTGAGTCCAGCTTTAAGACGACGCCGAAGACAATCTTTACCACCAAATCAAATGGGTAGTAGCTCACATAGTACACCTACTAGTGCTCCACCATCATCATCTCATGTACCATCTGCAGCTCAACTACAGCATTTACAAAAAATTCAAGAACGTAGTATGGGTGGTAAACGAAATTCTTGCATCATTTCTTAATAAAATTAAATAAAAACTTTCAAAATAAATTCCAAAAAATTAAACAAAATAAAGACTTGAGGATTGACTTCAGATATTGGGGCTTATCGTCCATACTTAAGGATAAGTTTCCTTCATTGTAAATCTTTCTATTTCATAAATTAAAATTTCAAATTCACAAAATAAAATAACAAAAGAAAAAGAAAAAACATTAGCTTAAATGAAAGCAGCCAAGTAATCTCGAATAAGTCACATATTAAAGTTCGTTCCCTAGAGATAAGCTTCCTATTGTAAAAACCAATTAGATCTTAGTGCAACTATTCATGCGAGCATCACACCTAAATATCTAAGTATTTCGTATTCAATGTTAAATTATGATTTTTTGTTAAAACAAGAAATAGATTGAATCTTAAACTAAAAACAAAAATTTAAGTTTAACATAATTAAGGCAGAATTTTAAGTATTTTAAATTAAGTTTTTGTAAAATGAATCCTCAAGTCAGTTTTATTTAGAAGTAGTTCCCATAGCGTGCATTAGAATTATTTTTCAACTCTATAAACTTCTCATATCTACGAGAAAATACCAGGCTTTTAATTAACAATATCTTACCTAAAAATTAAAATCTCTCCTAATTTCATTAGTTTAATACTTTTATCAAATTTGAATCAAAGAATAAGTAAATTCGAACCAATGGGCCACTTATCGTCCTATTAAATATTGACAGATTTTTTCTTATGCAATAAATACATTCTACAACAATTCGTGAGAAGCCAAAGGAAAAAGTTACTTTTTATCTACAACAACATTAAAATTTTAACAAAAAATTTATAAAAAAATTACTAATGACTTACAAAGTTTACAAGCTGACCCAAAACCGCTTTTGTTATTAAAAAATTATTCCTAAATTAGAGTTGTTCATAAAAATTATACTCTAATTTTAGGTACTTCCTTCTTTTTAAATGAATTTACTTATAAGTTCAATTTTGCTATGATAATTTTACTAATTACATTTTGTACGAGTACTTAACGATCTCAAGACAGGTCATTTAAAATTTTGGATTATTAATACGAAAATGATTTTTTTATTTAATACAAAACTTAAAACTTAATTTAGTTTTTCTTCTGATTATATTACTAGAATTTCTTGAACTACTCTGTCATTTAAATTTTAGACCAAATAATATTGAAAACCATCTACTCCCATGCAATTCATTTAAATCAACTTAACTAAAATTAACTAAACAGTTTACATATAAGAAGTGTAATAACTTCAGTTGATAAGGTTAATATTTTTAACAACATAATTTTCTGCCCAAATATATTTTTAACTTATTCATAAGAAAATTATCAACTATAGATGAATATTTTCATAAACCATATTTGAGCCATTCATAAGCCAAAACTATATTTCGAGTTTGGTTTTAATGATTAAAATGAGTTTTACAATATCACAAAAATAATTTAATTTTTTTATATTTATAAAGTACAAAATAATAAAACCTATTCTACTTAAATACCTTCCAATAAATAAAATAAAAATTTGCCCAATAGCTTATACGAAGATTCATAAAAATTATAGGACTTCAATATTGAAACGAACACACAAAAATTCTAAGTTAAAAATTTTATTAATTCCCCCTTTCAATTTCTTATAAATGCATATCAGAAAATTATATTACAATAAATATGGGTTTCTGCTAAGAACTATTACTTTCGTCTTTAATTCAAGTAATCCTTCTATATATATGACTTGCTGCTAAGCACTTCCACCTAGAAGGCCGCTAGCTCAATTTTCTAAACAGAGATGTGCTCTGCACAGCGTTATCTATAAGCCCATCTTTCTTAACCAACGTCGAGACCGAGGTGGTCTATTATTTTGTTAACCAGTTAAGATTGCAAATAGCTGGAATCTTAGGCTAGATCCCGCCAAAGTTCATAGCTATAACCAAACTATCTTTGCAGATGGTTACTTATCTCCATATTTAGGTATAAGTTACATACTGTATTTACATACTGTAGACTACCCCTATGACAGAGTTAATATGTTTCGTGTTACTTGAACCCGTGTTATACGAGTCACTTAAATACAATACAACATTTAAATAGTTGTTATATTTAAAATAACTTTTTTTACTAACCAGGGTTAAGACACTGGAAGACCACAATTTTTATGGTAATTGAATAATAATATTTTTTTTTTTTCATAAATTCTAGAACATAAAAATTTTTTCAGATAGATTTCACATGCATTACAACTAAAAATAAATGAAAAACAAGTAGAGAACTAAGACGATCTCTTCTAAAACCGGGGTTTCCCCGAAATTTAAAAAGCACAATGGCATTTAGTGTTGCCAGACAAAAGTTATTTTAATTATTGAAGCTAAATCGTAATAAAATCGCAACATCTGTGTCATTCGTATTTCTGTTTAATTCATGTTCTACGAGCCTCTTTTAGCATGTTATACGAACACGATTACAATTTTTCCGCCATTGTATATGAATCCGCATTATAGGAATTCATATAGGAATTCATGTGAGAGGAGAGTGAAGGATCTACATTACTTTAACATTACTTATATTTCTTACATTAGAAATAATTTCGCACCATCCTTTTAAATTATCAAATTATTTGGAATATATGGATTATCATTAATTGCAAAAAACATTTTTTCGAGATTTTTAACAAAACGAATCTCCTTAAGAATGATTTGATTTAAAACAATTCATTAGTCAATCTTAAATCTATTACATAACATCATCTCCTTCTATCAATTAATAAAAATTTAATATACGACAAGCATCCTTTTTCGATGATTTAAGCCTGTTTTTTTTTTATATTTTAACTGACAATCGATACTTGTTGTATCATCAATGTTAATTCTTTCAAAGATAAAAATATGATTTCAACTCAATACTTCATTTAAAACTTGCTTCCAAAATTCCAGTACAACAATTGGTTTCGATTCAACTACTGGTAACCTCCTCATAAAACGAGAGTTATGTTCCAAAAAAAATTGGCATGCTATGCAAATCCATATTATACGAAACAACGAGCTACTACAAAAAAAACATTAGGTTCCAAAAATTAAAAAAAAAACATGCTATTATATCTTCAAAATAAATAACCAATGACAATAATAAATGAGCATATTTTCTCCGTCATCACTGAGCGCTATTAACTCAGGGCGACCTTTTTTTTACAAGATTTCCTCATCCTCTGAGCATTTTTCTACATTATCTTCATCAACTCCATGCTCTACTTTTTGCCAAAATCTATTATGTTAGATTGTAAGGTTTTAGTTAAAAAATCTGAGAAAAAAATTAATTTCCTTATATGGTGCTAAGCACTTATGAAATTCCCTTTTAAGCTTTATCCTCCTAATAACTTATTTCTCTCTAACTATTCGGTAGGCTTAAGCCTTTCTTTATGATTTGTAGAGAAAACTTATTAACTTGTTCATATTCACCACGCTATCATTCTCCAAATTATCATGGATTCTTAGATATCATTTCCAACAAACCTTTTTCAACACTTTCTTCTTCCACCAGTAATTCTTGGATAACTTGTGTAGTAATTTTGTAAAATTCTTTCCATCTTAGAGACTTGGCGCAACCTCTACTACTACATCTACTCTGTTTTCTGTTGTCCCGATCAAATTTTCACTTTCAATTGACTTCGGCCATACATTTAGCAATCATTTAATGTCGTCGGTTTTATTTCTCTGATGTATGAGCTAATTATATCTATGCAGTCCAAAATTGTAAAGCACTTCCATGACTCCTTGACGTCCATCCTTTCACCATCGATTTTGTTCAAAACCCATTATGATGATCTGCACATGTAAGTAATTGGTATCAAATGTAGCTATAATTCCTCTGGGTGATTTTTTTTCACCAATTTAGAAGTATATTTTCCATCAGTCTCGACGGCATTAAAAACAGTTGAGATGTACTTTCTATCTTCTATTTTTAGGTTTTATATTAGTGTGATAATAACGTGTTTTCTCATGAGATCAAATCACCTTTAAAATAAATCCGTAAATTCGTGCTTTAAAAACACCGTGTGTTATAAGGATATTCCCAGTTCTTGAACCATGTTAAAGTGAATACGTGTTATAGAAGTATCGCTTTATACGGGGATTACCCATATATCTAAAATCAATTCTAATGATCATTTTAATATTTTTCTATAAGTTTTAAGGATTAATCCAATGGCTGAAGAAATTGTGTGGTAGAAATTTT
>JXPE01039154.1:26197-38884 GCA_001015215.1 Holcocephala fusca
TTATAATTCTATCCAATTACCTGACCATGTTTTTCACTTTGAAATTTGGGTGATTTTAATTAAATCGAAATTGATTAGATTTCATTTGTATAACAGTTTGATCTTAGGTATTTTTGGTATATTCAGGAAGGAAATTCAAATTTTCGAAATAAAATGTTTCTCCAGAAAAGAAACTACATTACATTACTCAGAATTATAATAAAATAAAAACAAAAATTTCGATATTAAATTAACAAATTTCATACATTTTTATAATTTTTGTTATCAAGTCCAAGAATCAGGAGTTACCCTATGATGGATAGTACAGCAAAATCTTACAATTCTTAAATTAATTTTTGTAAACTAAATGTAAATTTTTAATTTAATATTAAATAAAAACAAAAGCAAACTTTTAAAATTGCTGTTAATTTTAAGAATCTACAAATTCTTCAAAAAAAAAAAAACAATTTTAATCTTTAAGTATTTGAGCATTTTTTTCCTTTACTAAAATAAAAATTTAATTGTGATGTTCTCTGTTCAAACAGAATCAATTCTTTGTGAATGAAAGAAAAAAAAGCGCCTTTAAATGTGAACAGGCTTATTGCAATTCAATCAAATAATGTAAAAAAAATAGTACGAAATTTTCATATATGTTTTTAAGTGATGAACGAACCTAAAGTTTTCTAACTGAAACTAAAAGGATTAAAATATCAATTCGATTCAAAAGAAAAATTTTTCATAATGAAAAATTCAGATTCGAATGGTAAGGAAGTGGCTCACTATTGAAAAAAATTTTGTTTCGAATGAATTGATGATTTTTTTTAACAGACTTTTATTTTTTAAGTAATATCAGTTGATGCATAAAATTATTCATAAGAAATTACATTAATTGCAACTTTTCTAAAGACTTGAAGAGATATTGCAATTATAAAACAGCAGTTAAGAAATAAAATCAAATAAATAACGAACATTAACAATCTTCTACTATTATTTTTTATATTAATTGCAACTGACCAAATATGAGAATGTTAAAAAAAAAAATTTATATTTTTTAAGGCAACGATAATCCTGCATTAAGTTTATCATCATTCATAAACCAAAGTTTAAATTAAAATTAAAATCTTATTAAAATAAATATTTTCTTTTGATATCATGAACATTCTGAATAACAATTTTATCCGTTTTAAAGATTGTCATGAGAGCAAAATTAAAATACTTAATTTTTAAATTTATTACCTGAAAATTCCTTAAAAGTATTAACAGTCCTTGCTATTCTTGTTTGTTTTTCAAATGGACTTATAATTCTAGACTTCTAGGTGATTCAATTGTTCATAGTTTATATAAAAATAAGTAGAATGGAAACCATAGAAATTATCAACTTATTAACAACAAAAAAAATTTATTTCAAAACAATTTACAATTTTTTTATAAATCTTGTAATGTGTGTATGTTCCGAGGGTGGTGAAAAAATTTGATTTCCTTCAGAATCTTTGTATTCTTTATATTCAATAGATGAAATTTTTTCCATATTTAAACTTTTTGCAATATTTGTAGAATAAATACTCGTACAATCAACACTAACAACTTCATATCCTAAACTTTTTGCAAATAAAAATGATTTTTGAAATAATTTAGAACCAATATTTTGTCCTCGTCTACTTGGATCAACGGCAACAGCAACCAAATGAAAAGTTTTTTCAATATTAAAACGTTCAAAAATATTTACAATATTTTCTAAATCTAACATTAATTTGAACATTGCCTCAAATCTTTCATCACGTGAATTTTGTAATTTTTCTGTTATTTCTGCAAATATTTCTGGATGATTTGGTGCATTTACTAAAAATCCAATAATTTTATTATTTTCATTTGGATCTGAAGCAACCAATGATATCTCTTTTTCTTCCGGTAATGATGAGAAAATTGCTTTTTCCAATAAAGATGGAGTTTTTATATGAAATCCAATAGAAAGTGGTTCATATGGCCAATACCATTTTTCTAAACCAGTAGCAATTTCTTTATAGTCCTCACTTATAGCAGGTCTTACATTTATTTCACTTTTTGACATAATTTAATTTTGCTTTAGAACACGATTTTATTCAACTGATGATTATCGAATTTTAAAAAAAATAAAATCTTAAACACCAACAGCAAGATAGAGTTAATAATTTTAGAAAATCTGCACTCTACTGAGAAATTAAATATTTTATAAGTACAGCACCGTAATTTCTTTATCAGTAAAACCGCAGACACATTATAAAAAGCTACGATTAAAATTTATCAAGTGGAAGCGTTTATTTCTTGATAAATTTAAGTTCAAGGGACATGTAAATATAAATTTTTCTTGGCATCAGAAAAAAAATTAGATCTATAAATAAATAATTTTTGTGAGATATTTTCTAAAGAAAGAGAATAGATCGCTAAAAAAATTATGAATGGGAGTGATGGGTGGCACATAATAAACGAAACGCTACTAAAACCATCTCTAACTAAACCATTTCCTTTCCTAAGAAGTATTTTAATGAAATTTGGAATTAAAATTAATTAATTATTAAGGAATTATGTTCTTAATAGGATGACAAATGCGATTGTGGTAAACCTATGAGCCTTCTTTTACCAAACCTATTCGTTTTTGTTATTTTTTTGTTGACACCAAAATGTGATTGAAGTTAAGCTTCCACACAATAAAGGTGATAATTTTTAGAAAGGTAGGCTTATTTATTAGTAGAAGTTTTTCTTTTTTGAATACTTTCATATGGAAGGAAGTTTAAATTGAATCCTCCTTAAAACAAAAAAAAAAAAAAAAACAAATTTAATTAAGCTCACATTTCATGTCATTTATTAAAATTGCACTAAAATACAATCAAGAAATGAATTACAACTTTTTCTTAAAATTTGTATCTCCTTTTATTGCAGAACCAACTACAGTACACACTTTTAATAACACCAAAGATAAATTCTTATCACTTTTTTTAGTTATCTTTGATTTTTCCTCCTCGTTTTTATTTAAAGCGGTTATTGCAAAGAAGGATGAATTGATAAAAAGTGCGATAAGCAAAAATTTTATAACATGAAACTTAAAGCTCTTAAATTGCCTAAAAAATAATTAAATAAAAATTTTTATTTTTCTGTGAATTTTCTTAAAAATTAAATGCGTTGTTGTTAGGTTTGTATCATAAAATTTACGTAACCTTCATTCAATGTGGCTTAGAAGTCATACATCTCGGATGACGGAAAATAAAATTATAGGTGATTTCCTTACTAGTATCAACTTTTATTGGGGGTAGGCTATAAACACATTTTCCGCAAGTATAATTTTTTTCATCGAATTGATCAAAATATTCAAAACGAATAGGAAATTTTTGCCAATGTTCACAAGGTAATCGTCGACGATAGCTCATTGGAAAGCGATTATCAACGTATTTTGATTGTGTAGAGCCTTCCATAATGTTTTAATTTTTTGTGCTAAAATATTTGGTTATATCTCTTTGTCTTATCACTTAATATAAAAATATAAGCAATTTAATTTATTATCTTACTGTTAGTGTTGCACCATCCAGACTAACTAAAAGTTTAATTTATAGAAAATTCTACTTTTATTTCGAATACAAGTTTTACAAAGATAAGCAAGGTTCTCTTATTTGCGTTTCAATTAATATAAGCTTTTTAGTTATGTTAAGTCTTTTTTATTTCTAAAAACAAAAAACAAAAGAAAAAACATGGTAATCGATGCATAAATACTTGAACTTTTCTCTCAGACTATTAAACGTACAGCCGTCTTCTACTGGACTCTATTGAATTTCTAATATTATTCATTAAAAAATATTCATTCACGTCATTTAATTAACAATTCAATTAATTTATAAAAATCAAAATCAAGCAAAACAAAAGCTTTCAGATCTTATGTTATCTCTTTATAGCTCGGTGGTATTAAAAGTGTCTCACTTTTTAAATGCACGGTAAGATTTATTTGAGCCTCACCGTATAGCAATAAACTTAATTGGATCATTGTTATTTTCTTATGTTTTTATTTTTAAAAAAAAGTAAACCAACTTTGTTTAATTTAAAAAGAAATAACATTTTTATTCAACATGAGCTTTTTAATTTTATAAAATTCTGTATTCCAAGGGTTATTTGCAAAGTCTACTATGAATTTCTTTTCAATTTTATTGTGAAGCTAATCTTTCTCTTATTTTACGTAATTTTTAAATAATTACCAATTTTATTTTTTTTTTGCTTACTTCTAAATGGATTAAAACTTTGTAAATAAAATCACATTAACAAATGAGTAGCTTTGAAATCTCTTCAACCATAATGACGAGTCTAACTTTTCATACTAAATCACATAACTAGAAAATTCATTTTTTACTTCCTCTGGAAAGTCATTACAAGATCTTCTAAAAGTTAATATTTTCAGCATTTGTTTAGATTTTTTCCCTTAAAATTTTTGTAGAAAATTCATCAAACTGATTTCCCAGAGACATTACAAAAAATTAATTTTCTATTAGGCTGTAAGATTTAGTGTGTAAAAATTAAGAATCTGAATTTGTCTTTTCCTGAGTACCATTTACTTATTTTTTTTCTAGTTTTTCTGACTTCCCCAAATTTTAATTTTTTCCTCATATTTTAGAAATGAAAAAATACGAACCAAAATAACAAAACAAACAGTTCTAAGTATCTACGAAAAATACGAGAATTTTCATTCTCCAAAACTGCAACAAATAAAGACAGCATTCTCCCTCGACTAGAATGAAAATTTGCCGAACAAAAATTGAGAAAAGAAACAGATGGACCAAAACTAGTGCAAAAAAACAGCAAGTAAATTTTTCGAAATTGAATTATCGTTTTTTGAGTTTTTCTCAAAAACTAAAACATTCTTCCGCAAAATCTCTTTAAAAAGTAGAAAGTTCTAAATTTTCCCAATCCAATGAGTCTACTTAGAAAACTATTGAACAAGATTTAATCCCTTCACTATACGCCATCACAAGTCATTCACTCCTTCACAATTTCTTGTGGGCCTCTCATTAAAAGAAATAATAAATGAGTATTTTTAATTTTTTTGCAATTGCAATATTTAAATTCCAAGAATGGTATCAAAATTCCTGGTATCACTTTACTCCCTAATTAATGGTCTGGCACAACACAGCAACCAAGCGGATAACGCGCCTTACCTTGTGATAAATTTCTTCAAGACTGCGCCGTAGTTAAAGGGTTAAGAACCTAAAATAATTGTTTTCTGAGTATGTCCGCTTTCTCGGATTTTTATTTTTCTTCAAATTTTAGAATTATTAATAGGAACTATGATATTAAAAAGAATATGAAAATCCGCGAAAAATATGAAAATCTTTCTTCTCTAGATGGAAATTTTCATGTTTTTCGAGATTTCCCCAAACTTTTATTTTCCAAATAAAAATTTTACTTTTTTCGTAGCTTTTAAACATTTTTTTTTGATATTCTGGTACTAATTTTCATTTCTAAAATATAAGGAAAAAATAAAAACCCAAGTCGGAGTAGCTGGAAAAACTTTTTAAAAGACATTCAGAACAAAATTAAATTAGGTTCTTAATTTGTGCCCAATATTTTTTTAAACAGACTCCTTCGATTGGGAAAATTCAGAGTTTACCGCCAGTGAAAGAATTTTTCGGAAAAATGTCTTACTTCTCGAGAAAAAAAATTAAAATCCAATTATTTAATTTCATAAAATTTTCCTACTATTTTTTCTTCTACTTATCTCAACCCATAAGAAAAATTAACATAACAAAATTGGGAAAAGTAATAAGGACCAGAAGTATTATAGAAAATAAAAACATTAAACCACTAGAAATCGACATCTTTAGCAGTTTTGAATCTTTTTCCCCAATATTTGTATCGAGCACTCATCAAATCGACTTGACCGTCCTTGGCTAACAGGGAAATTATTCATTTTGGAATAGTAAAAATCTTTATTTTCTATAGTGGAAACAGGATAGATAAAATATTATTAGACCGTAGATGGTCTAAGTATGTAGAAAAGTAATTTGTTTTTTACTATCTTATTTCGGAAACTTCTTCACACATCCAACTATTTATTTTATATGTGCGCTTGTAATCGAAAAACTTCATTTTTAATATCCGCTGTGTACGATTTGATTAGAAGATTTATGAAAGAGCTAAATAATTTTTTTGTTTTAAGCAATTCTTCAAAAGCTCATCTTATTGCAAACTGGGCTGATAAATCACACTTTAACATTACAATTCATTGATATTTACATTTCCAAAGCGCTATTTTGAACTNATAATCGAAAAGCTTCATTTTTAATATCCGCTGTGTACGATTTGATTAGAAGATTTATGAAAGAGCTAAATAATTTTTTTGTTTTAAGCAATTCTTCAAAAGCTCATCTTATTGCAAACTGGGCTGATAAATCACACTTTAACATTACAATTCATTGATATTTACATTTCCAAAGCGCTATTTTGAACTAACAAATAAAAAATTCCTACCAGCGGATCATGAATTAAAAGAATCATCTTCAAGAGTTTAAGAGTTTTTTGAAAAAAAATCTATTAGTAAGAAAAACTTAAGCTCATGTTGGTTTAGGGATGATCATGAATACGAATCTATTTCCTCCAGGGACGAAGGCTAAACAACATTAATCACACATGCTATACAAAATATTACCATCATAAGATACCTTGAATATATTTTTCTTTTAACTACCAACAGTTTTAAGAGAATTATAGCTTTAAATACCTTCAATATTAATTGTGAATACCAGCAAAGAACAAATCTTTTATTAATTTTATTAAATTATTCAACAAGCGCTTGAATCCATGCTGTTTTTGCTTCTATAAATCTTAGATCGCCTTGAATTCGTTTTAACAATGAGCTCCAATAAAAACCACAATAATTTCTCTCATATTTAAATGAATGACATGACAATTTAAAATTCCAATCCAAATAATAAAATGAAGATCTAGAAGTTTAGTAGTTCAATTAGACTTGTTGTGATGCAAGTAAATTTTCAAATAATGTCATCAAAGCTAAGTAATTTTTTTATGAACGATAGAAATAAAAAAATATGAGACACTGCACTAAAGCTACAATCATATTACAATTGCTAAATTTTTTTAGTAGCCACAGCAGTAATCTAAAGAAGTTACATAAGCTGATTAAGATGATATTGGGTTGTTTATAAGTAAAAAACGAATTTAATACGTGTAATGAGAATATCTCACAANTAGAATATCTTTAGAACTATTCAAAAGTTGGTGCAATAAATATCGTAANAGTTTAGTAGTTCAATTAGACTTGTTGTGATGCAAGTAAATTTTCAAATAATGTCATCAAAGCTAAGTAATTTTTTTATGAACGATAGAAATAAAAAAATATGAGACACTGCACTAAAGCTACAATCATATTACAATTGCTAAATTTTTTTAGTAGCCACAGCAGTAATCTAAAGAAGTTACATAAGCTGATTAAGATGATATTGGGTTGTTTATAAATAAAAAACGAATTTAATACGTGTAATGAGAATATCTCACAAATCCAGTCAACTTCAGATGTATTTAAACAAGTTAGACGACCTTTTACAAGAACCCGAACACTACCACATTATACATCCAATGAAACCTTTCTCAACTAGCGAGCATAGAAAGATAGGAGCAGGTTAAACACCTATGGGAAAGTTGACTACCTAAATATGCTTGTTTTCGAACTCTACCGTACCTTAGAATGATTTTATTATACGAGTGAGTACGTGCAGTTACCCTTAAAAATATAAAGACCAGGTGAAATGTCTGTAAAAGGAAAGTGTGTGTGAAAATTTCCATTTTTTTAAGGAATCCCAACCAATGGACTTTTTTAAGTCATCTGGTTTTAGAATTAATTCAGTTGAGAAGATTACCAATGAGAAAACGAGATAAAAATAGCCAGACGATTGACGATAACACCATGAGACTGTACACAACAAGAGCCTCTTTTCATATGTTTACAATTTTTCATTTTTATTTTTTGTATCGTCGTTTGACTTCTATTAATTGTGAAGCCTAAATATTGGTTTTGTCTACCATTAAAGTTAGTTTTGTATCGTTTAAGACGTGCAATAGTCGCTTGTACAAAAGTTTGTTCATTAATATTCTCGTTTTGAAAGCTTTGTGAATTATTTTAATATATTTATTATAATTTCAATTATTTATTTATTTAGTTCTGTTTTTTTTCTCTTGAATGTTTTACAGAACTGAAAAATGGCAGAGAAATTTAATCAACACTTTCCAACAAATCCACCAAGGCAAATGCCATGCCCGCATTGGAAACATTTTCCTATACGACCCGAAGAAAAGTCTGGTTCACCTCCTTTGGAGTATCCAACTTATTGTGCGATTTGTCATAAGAAAGAGGAAACAAATATTTTTGATAAAAATCATTCTATTGATAATTCTAGTATTACTAACAAGAAATAGTTACAAAAAATTTTAATGTGTATTTAATTATTTGCCTATTTGATTTTACATTTTAAAGTGCGATTATGTTAGGATAAACATTCCGTGTATTTTTACATCGTGGACAAGAAATTCGGAGCAGAATTAAGAGAAATGTGTGAATTTAAATGTGCTGTGCTGTCCTTTAAAGTGGAATACGAAATAAAACTTAAAACTAAATCGTAAGGAGATAGCTGCTCGAAATGTTGATGTATTGTAAAATTGAATCCAATCTCTTTTAAATTAAAAATATTGGAATGGTGATATATGTTTGATGATGATGGTAATTAGAATCTGAATCTGCCATTCAAATAAAATATCAAACTGAAACAACTAAATCTGATTTATCAAGCTAAATGAACACAAGATAAACCTTTCTATCACACAATTCTATATTTGTGAAAGTTCAGAAAGTTCACTTATCCTGATCTTAGGAATAATAGAAATAAAAATTTCAGGCATTAAATTTAGCACAGAAATAAGATTTGACCAGAAAACCAACTTTAAGAAGTTTTGAAACAATTTCTTAGTTGTTTTCTTTTTTTTTTGTTCTTTTTTTGCAGAGTTG
Organism: Holcocephala fusca; assembly: GCA_001015215.1. Taxonomy (NCBI): domain Eukaryota; kingdom Metazoa; phylum Arthropoda; class Insecta; order Diptera; family Asilidae; genus Holcocephala; species Holcocephala fusca. The sequence goes on from JXPE01039154.1 coordinate 35,208, forward strand.
AATCTAATTCGGGCTCAGTAACGCGGATGAATGAAACTTAGAATGTAAATTATTTCATCCAGACGCAGGTGAGAAAATGTGTACCTCCAACAGTCCCCAATGGTTTTTTAGTCTTAAAGTAAAAATATTAGCATTAAAATTAACTGCTATGCACAATCAACTAATTAATAGATTCATTTCTGTAATAGCTAGTTCATGCGAAACAATCCTTTACAAGTGGCAAAATTGCCAAATAATGTAAGTATTCGTGGATGGAAGTATTCTTGGGTGATTATCACCTTGACCAAGGAACTCTTAGATCTGATTAGAAAAAAATTAAAATTTTGATACATCATTAAGGGTAGAGGCAACAAACTGGACATAGTGGGATCATAATGAGCTTCCCACTAAATCAGGAATCCTTGACTGGTATACTAGCACAAAAATTTATTATCCCAATTGCCAAAGATACATAATCTTATGAAAAATCTTGACCGTCTTTTAAACTAAAATTCTAGCCATTAAATCTTGCTTCAGAATTGCTATAACAATTGATGAAAAATGATGCTTGAATAAAACTTCTAGCTAATACGTGTAGTCAAACAGCGTTTAAAGCACTCTTTGGAAACTACATTGTATTAAATTTGAGTTGAAGTTACTTAACTGTTCTCAGTTTACTATCAAAACGCAACAACGTGACTTTAATCTATACTTTTAATTAAGAAGGCATTAAAGATAATGTAAAAGCGGAGGAACTCGCTAAAAAAGAAACAAAGTTCCCATTTATTGGACCAAACTCCTTTTGTAACCTATCAAAAAGTCATATGAATTGTTTTAAACCGATGAGAAGAAAATTCGAGGCTTCCCACAGTTGGTCAATCAAAAAATAAGTCATTATTCCCCCAAGAAAAATTCAATGAAAAATTTAAAAATCATCACGGAACTGTTCACGGACCATTTAACCTGAGAAGTATCATCTCAAAAAAATTAGGTCTGGGAATGAAGAAATACCAGAACGCGTGCACTTTGAATACCTAACCCTCGATTGACAGAGGGATTCGGAGTTTCGATTATGACACTGAAGAGTATATCACAATACCAATGTTCCTGTCATCGCTCATAAGTTTCATGTAATTTATGTTTGTTTTCCAAAATTCGTTTTCATTTTTTTCAATATTAAATTTTTGCTGATATGTTTTCCAAGAATCGTGTATTCCAAAAAAAAAAAAAAAACCAAACTTTGAGTTGATCTCATGTATCCAATTCTAGTACCTGTCCAAATGCACCAATTGCTTCCATTATAAAATTGGCAATGGGTATGTTTTATAGAGTGATTAATTCAACTACTATCTACTCTTTTTATATGAAATACCTGATATTTCACCCATTCAAGCAACAACACCACTAATTTTAACATTTATTCTTATTTGCAATGACCATCTTACTAGACTAAAGTTGATAATTCGATTACTCAGAATGTGGTTAGCTAGCATGTCATCAGTGATTATCACTGGGAGACGAAATAAGCTATTGGATGATATAGGCTTTAAAATCCTTAGATTCTACAAAGTAAAACAAAACAAAATCTGTGAAATAAATAACTTACTCTATTCTTCATTAGAAAAAAAGAAATGAAAAAAAAACGAACAATCAAGCAAAGTTTTATAAAACACTTCAAAAATCGTGACTTAAGCACATTTACACTATCAAGGATTGCTCATATTTGAGGTTTTTTGCAAACCTTATGTCCTTGCATGTGCTCCAAATGTTATTAAGACATTTACACGAAATAAGAACTGCAAAAAAAGCCACAAAAGCAACAAAAACGCACCATAAAACGTAAAACTCAAGTGTAAAACCTATTAAGACCCATTAACACCTAAATCTCTGTTTAAGAAATAAATAAATAAAAGAACCACCTGTTTGATAATTTTCCCAGCCATCCACAAAATTGAGATCTTTTGATTCAATTGACAAACTTTACAATGACTTTACAAAGGCTTTACAAGCACTTAAAAGTACTTTTCATAAAGTTTTAGGTGCCTTGTGGTAAGACCCAATAGACACGAAAATCATATAAGGCGCAGGATTCTCTACTTGCTGTGAGATAAATACCTCAAGTCAAAAGTTAACCCACAAAATGTAGCGTGCAAAATAACATGCCAACTAGAAGGAACAAAATATCCTTCTGTGAAATGTTTCTTGTTTAATAAAAAATTCAGTCTTTAAATAGTTTGCGTGGCGGAAAGTTGTAAGAACAAAAAAAGACTAGTTGCGAAAATGTTTTTCAAAATTTTCACAACTAAATCAAAAAGAACTTGTGAGAAAATATGAACATTTTTCAAAGTTACTTGCATCATCAAAATTCTATTAGTTTGCTAATTTTCTCCAGATTTTAAGATTTCAACGCATCAATGTCGAACAAAAACAATGCCCAATCAATTAGTTTTGTTAAGTTTAGCAGATATTTTTTCAATATATCAGGAAATATTCAGGGAGATTTTAAGTGCCGAAGAAGAAAAACGAAATTTGGAAGGTGTTTTAGCCAAAGATTTTATTTATTTACCAAGTGATTCTGAATGGCAAGAAAAAGTTTACTATCGCCTATTAGAAGTTCAAAAACGAGTTAATCGAGCTATTGAAAGTGGTTTGTAAGTTTTATTTTTACTTTCATTAAAAAGGAAAATAAGAGAAAAAGAAATCAAAATGCTTGTTGTATAATCAGGTATTGATGATATTAAAATTTAATTTTGAAATCAATCACCAATTAAGCACTTTTAATCTCAAATTTACTTTAATAAATCCGTAAATAACATTTAACTACAATTATTTTGGATAAACGAAAGAAATTATTGCCAGGATTGTTGAACTCATCCTAGGTTTTGTACGAGATTTGAAGAGCTTCCTAAATTATTGCATTGAATTTTCTTTAAGCGAACATTTTCTCATCTATAAATCTTAACATGCCTAATGGAATTCGCTCTATAAAATTTTACAATCGTTAAACATAATTTAGAGATTCCTTTTTAATATTAGCAAGATTTCTCCTACTTTGTAGCTCATAAGACATTTCTTGTAAAATTCTGTGCTAATCATAGAGGGCCTTCGAAAGTCATTGCAGTAAAATTCAAAGAGAAAATTCAAATTAACTGTCAAATTATTCTACCGACAATTTCACAAATTTTCGACCATTAGATTTTTAGTGTTCTATTCAACAGTCCAACAATATATTTATCTAATTCTGTTCAAAACCAGCTGTTTTTTTCCATTTTTATTTCAATTTCAATTTTAATTTCAATAATTTTTTTTTCAACTTCATCATTTTTCAAAAGGACAAAATAATAAAATCCAAGCACGGTATTGAATTGGTCTCGGAGGGAATTCAAGTATTTTGCAGCTAAAACTGATATCATCTCACGACTATGTTTCATGGTTTTTATGGATTGCTTACATAAAATAGGAACAGACAGAAATCTGTTGCTGAATTGTAAACTTTTGATTATATTTTTAATTTTTTTTCAATTGATTTTCAAACCAATAATTTTTATTATATTATTATCCTTATTTTTTTTTTTTTAGAAATTTCAGAAACAGATTTTCTAATAAACGCCCCTATCGAAATAGTAAAAACAAAAAACGGAAAATTAATTAATTAATTAATTAAAAAAAAAAGAAAAAAAGAAAAAAAAAAACAGAAA
>JXPE01039674.1:3721-15275 GCA_001015215.1 Holcocephala fusca
ATGGCGGAGCAATTAAGCAAAATGAGTTCCCTGCATGGGCATCAAATAAAGAATATTTGGCATATAATTCACCAAGTGCAACTTTCTTAGGTAATTCTAGTCTGCTAAGACCATAAGTTAAAGAAAAATTTAATAATGGATACAGTTATAATTGTCAAAAGGCTAATTCGAATATTTTTTATATATTACAAGTTTTGCTATAATTTATTTTTTATTTTATTTTATTTTTTTATATATAGTTAGTTTGCGTTATCACATTTTATAATTTAAAGAGAATCCGAAAGTAATTATTTTATTTTTCTTTGAAAAATTAACTTTACCATCGTCTAATCCTTGGTTTAAACTTGTTCGCAATAAACAAAAAACAAACAAAATTGTTTTGAACGAGTCCAAAATAACTATTTTTCTAATAGTGAATTCAAGAACAATACAAACCCCAAAAAGTACTCATACAACAAACAAATTGATAAATTTAATTACGCTACTGACAATTTAATTGCAACTAAATATGTTCGATGTGTAATTTAAAACGAAACCCGTCGGAAAAATTGTAAAAAAACTTGGGAATATTTCATAAATCGACAATTAAAATAATAAAGGTAATGATGATTAGCGTAGCTTAGTTATTTTTCTTTTTTAATTGACCAAATAATTGAGTATACAAGATGAGTTGGATATAAAACAACAAATTTTAGCAAGCGATAATTTTTTATTTTAATTTTTAACAAATTTAGAGAATGACCCTAAGTCTTGTTGGTCTACCTGCTAATTTTTATCTTTAACTATACAATGCATATACACGTAAATATTTTTAATTATCGTGTTAGATATTACGCCAGGGACTTATTTCTTCATTTATTTTGTGAAGAAATAAGAATTTATGTACTATACTTTCTGAATCTATTGTACAATTTGTACAATTGTACAATTCTCTCGAATTCTGGTAATTTAATATCAGAAAATTTTCCCAATCTTTTGTGCAAAAGCAAACCGTCGCATGTAGATATACCGATGTTATACTAGTATACTTTTTGGTAAGTGAATTATTGAAAATATAATGCCACCTTAGTTGGTTTTGTATAAGCAAATAGAAAATGTATTCCATTTATAATGAAGAAGCAAACATAGCATACTAGTAGAAAGAGAAATGTTACGAAATAATAAATATATAATAGCCTATAAGATGTAAGGAGTATTATATGGGTTTCTATTTATTGAAAAGAATACTCCGTAAGTTTATATAATGAACTACAATAGTAGTTCTTAAGGAAATTTCTTCGCTGGCGAAAACTTTTCTATTAAGGTTCTACTGGATTAGTTGTTTTCATATTAATTACTAGTTCTTTGTATTATTAGTAGCGAAAAATTGTGGCCGATTGTTTAATTCTTAAAAAATAAATGCAATTAAACAATAAACGTAAAAATATGAAAGTGCTGCTGTTTCGAAAATTGCCTCTTTTAAAAATGATAGCTTAGCTGCATTTTTTTAAAACTTTTTGTACGAATTTAAATGCTTATAAATTTGTTTTGCTTATTACTTGTGTTTGTATATCTCCCTAAATAACTTGATATACTGCTTTAAGATGTTTTTCTTTAACTTGTATAAGAATTATTATTGCAATCAAAAACATTTACTCTAGCCGCAATGATTAGAGTGAAAATGATAATTGCGATCTTTTTCTGCTATAAGAGAAAGCTGTTGTTCTTAGGTTCATATTAATATGATTTACGGTGCTAACTCATTAATATCTAAATTATTTTAATCATAACCTTGATATTCTCTTAATATATGCCATTTTCTTCTTAGAAGAAGTGTTATGACTATTGAGAAGCTGTTCACAAAAAATGTATAGTTTTTTAATTAGTAGAAACGAAAAAAAGCAACCCGAGTTAACTATGCATCGCAAGTTTTGTTCAATAAATTTTTGAGAATAAAATCCATATCCGAACACTATTTTAGGAAGCTAATAATTTTCAGAAACGAAAGTCTTCCAATTGAAACAATATGTAATTTGAAAGCTAAACATTTGCTCTACAAAACAAGACTAACTTAATTATAATTGATGAACGAATTGTTAAATTATAATGCATGAAGTAACATTACCTTTTTTCATCTGGTCACAAAAACACAGTGAAAACTAAGAAAATACTCGAGCTGAACATTGCAAGGGTCTTATTGATTGTATTATTCCAAATTGAAATAATTGTGTTGCTAGAAGTCGCAGCAACTGTTATGATATGTTATTACAATTTCAAAGGTATTATATATACATAGTGTTTTTGAACGAGAATCATTCGGGATAAGCCCCAGAATTGAGCACCGAGTAGTTGGCTTTTTTACAGGATAATACACCAGCTCATAAGACCGTTGCTGTTTGTCATTATTCTCAAGTTATATTACTCAAGTTCAACAAGTTTTTACAAGGGATTCAATACCTTTCATATTCGTTGGATTTACCTAAGTGTGATTATTTCCAATTCCCAAAATCCAAACTGCTCATAAAAGGAACATATATTGATGTAGAAGGGATATATTAAAAAAAAAAAAAATAATTTTATGTTTATTTTACTTTTATTGGGTTTTGGTTGACAAGTATATAGGTCGTTGATTTCGGAAAATTTTGTTTGAGGATGAGCACTATTTTTATGAAGGTTTTGCAGATTTTTGACGCATAACTCGTAAATAAATATGAACTTATATCTGCAAATTAAAATGACAATATTTTGTGTTAGGGCAAGTAAGCTAGCTTTGCGAGAACAACAGTGACCATTGGCTATTTAAATTTCTCGACTTTAGTGAAAAGTGTAAATGTACGTAAATATATATATTTATATAACTTAGTAAGTGTCTTATTTTCTGCAGTTCCCAGATATACGATTTCTGGTTTTTTTAAAATATATTCACCAGATGGCAGTTTTTCCAGTTTAAATCAGTCAAACTGGCATTAAAAATGTGATCCACTGCATAACATTCACTTTACGTAAAAATTTGTTACAATTATGTTGTAAATTGACGAGCAGCCTCTACATCAGCAAAGGCAGCTTCTGCTATGAACCTTATATTGTGTACATAATACTTTGCTTTAGACTTTTCAATCCAGCCTTTGCTTGCACAAAATGATTAACGTAGTTGTATGGTAGTTTGCTAGTCTTCTTGTAAATGCTTGTATATCTCTTAATCGCTTTTTTTTGAAAATGTTTCGGCTCAAAGGCGCTCTTTTATTTATATAAACATCCATCAATATTGAAAGTGTTTCTCAGTATTCATAATATTTACGTTTGTTGAACAAAAACTTCTTTTAGCACCTAAAGGTACTCTTATTTTTTGTTCATTATTTTTTATTGTACGAATAATAGCCTCATTCCAGTTCTGTATTTTTGCACAACTGATAATTTTTTTCCTCTGTTTAGTCGGCCCAAAATTCTTACTTTAGTTTCATGTGAAATTTTACACCTTTTTCGAATTATCTTTTGATTTTCTCCAGACATTTTCTGAATTATGGATTTCAAAAGAACTATGAATTAATTTATCAAACACTTATAAAAAATTTGGTTGGAAATATTAAAAATTCAAAATTCAAAATTCAGGATCTCCTGCACTTTACACTCTCAAATGTGTTCAAACTTCCATCTAACCAAAAAATTTCAATAAATCCACCAAATTTTACAATAAAGTAAGATCGACTGGTATTTTCCTTGTTCTTCTCAAAATAATATAGCGGGTAAAAGAAAACAAGAAATTTCAAAGAAGTATCGCATCGCAACAAAATTTGAATTACGTATTTATTTAAGTTAAAATGGAATGGAACTGAGAATTTATAATGTGATTTTTCAAATTTCGAGATAAAAGTTATAGTTCTCTTACAATTCTGAACAATTTTGCCTTTGATCATAACTCTCTATTTTATAAAACAAATAGCATATTTGGAAATATTTTTATAATCAACAATGGTATTTTATTCTTTTTCAAAAGAATTACTCGAAAATCGTGTAGTTTTTAAAGCCATGCAATTCGGGACAAGGTATCCGTGTTCTTTGAAATTTGTGTTCTTTAAGTATCGTGTTCTTCGAAGGTTTCCTTTGCTTAGATTTTTATAAAGAAAACTATGTAGATTTCTTGTAAAATATAGCTATAAAAATCCCTTTCTTAAACGGCTTATGGTCTGTGGTTATAAAGAAGCTATTTTTAGAACGTATTTCATTTATCTAATTTTTTTAAAAAAATCTGTTTCATTTCTTCCTAATTTATTATTAGTATTGAAAGTTTTAATAAAATTCCTATTTAGTTTATGAAATTTTAATTTTCCTATTGGCACTTACTACAAAAGGAAAGAAGCATTATCCCTACCATTGCCAGCTTGCGATGTTACACATACATTTTAAACTTCTGATAGTTTTCGCTTTTTATCAATCACGCAACAACATTGTTTCCTCTGATATGAAAGAATTGTTTTGAATAAATTAAAAAATATATTATTTGATATTAACGAAATTATTATTTGGGATATTTTGAATTTTTACAAGACTGAGTATTATCAAAGACTGCTTGTTTATAAATAAAATAAGAAGAGGTTGTTTTAAATAAAAAAATGTTAATATATTTAATTTCTTTTGTATTTGATATTATCATTAGAAGTATAGAAAAAGAAAAAAACGAGTCTGTCATTAATCATCTTTCGGCCTTCAACTTTTATAACTGCCAACAGCTTTTTAATCATAAAATAATTTAAAATAATGACGCGGTTTTTAAAATTGAAAGACTTTGTTTTGTGTTTTAAAAAAATTAATCGTTCACATTTTTCATTGAATTGCATAAAAATAATTTTGCTTGCATTTTGTCACAGAATTTCATAAAAAATTTTCAAAAAAATTTAATAATGATATTTATTTAAAGGCATGATGTATGATATGTTTTAAAATTTCTACTATTTAATCAAGCACCTTTTACATAGAAACTAAAATAAGATAATAAAAGCAAATTATTGATCGTTTTATGATCGGCTTTTTACATTATGAAATCCTAATAAACGGCAATAAATAAAAGATTGTGATCGCCAAAAATTTAAAAATTTAATAACACAACTGAAGCACTGGATGAAGATCTTTCTAGACGATTAAAACTAATGTATATCACATTTAAAATGGCTGTACGGCTAATAATTAACGACCGTGGAAAGCGACAATTTAAAATTTATTTACAAAATACACCAACAGTAATTCCAAAAATTGGAGGAAACTAAAAAAGACGAGTGTGAAATTCTGAAAATTAAAAATACGTCTAAAAGTCAAACTTTAGGAATTCAAAACTAAGTGCAAATGCAATTATTTTACAATAATTCTACTTAACATTTTATGCACTAATTTTAGAATGTCGCACTTTTATGATGTTTTCCCTTGCTGCAATCAACTAAGATTGTTTTTTTTTAGTAGGAATGCAATTAATTTTTGCAGATACTTTGCATGTTATCATACAAAACTTTTGTTATGAAATATGATTAAACGTATACTTGTATGTAGAATACACCTATTTAAAATATATGCCTATTGTATATTTTCCGTATAAGGTTTAGAGCTAGTTGTTTATAAATGTGAATTTGGATAGTTTTAATACGAAAAAATTACCATATGTGCTTTATTTGACTGCTTTTGAAAACCTCGGAATATATCTACGTAAAATAATGCCTGTTGATTGATGTGTATGTAATAAAAAAGATATATTAATGACAATAAATTGAAAATTATAGGTAGTTGAAGCAAAAATTTTAGAGATAACAAAAAAATTAAATTTCTATTTATCGAGCCTATCGCTATAATACGAGTAACTTTGTGTATATAAATAACATTAGTAACAATCTCTATTATGATATCTTTCAAATGAATGATTGCTTATTACTCTCGGATTAGATCCTCATGCAACAAAATACCAAGCAAACAAATTTAAACACGTAACAGATACAAAAATATAAAAGTCCTATTTCTCGGCAATGATATCAAATTAGATAAATGTTTATCTAAAGCTTGTATAATAAACTCCTTCAATATTGCCCACTATTCCTCGTACATACTACATACTAAAAAAACCATTCCACATCTCTCAAATTTGAATTATAAGAAATTTATTTATTGTCGATCAGCTTGTTAGTAAGAGGTTTTCACCAAAATTGTACAATTTGATTTTGAAATTTTTCTTAAATTGATGACTGCGTCTTCAATACNTATCTAAAGCTTGTATAATAAACTCGTTCAATATTGCCCACTATTCCTCGGACATACTGCATACTAAAAAAACCATTCCACATCTCTCAAANCTTCAATATTGCCCACTATTCCTCGTACATACTACATACTAAAAAAACCATTCCACATCTCTCAAATTTGAATTATAAGAAATTTATTTATTGTCGATCAGCTTGTTAGTAAGAGGTTTTCACCAAAATTGTACAATTTGATTTTGAAATTTTTCTTAAATTGATGACTGCGTCTTCAATACNGTTTATCTAAAGCTTGTATAATAAACTCGTTCAATATTGCCCACTATTCCTCGGACATACTGCATACTAAAAAAACCATTCCACATCTCTCAAATTTAAATTATAAGAAATTTATTTATTGTCGATCACCTTGTTAGTAAGAGGTTTTCACCAAAATTGTACAATTTGATTTTGAAATTTTTCTTAAATTGATGACTGCGTCTTCAATACCCTTACACCCTATTTTCCCAAAAAAATATTAATTTATATCCTTTTTGTTTCTGTTTTAAAATTCATACTAATTCGAATTTAGTTTTTAGGCAGTTTGATTTTATTGATCTTTATGCAGTATAAATATGCGGCTATACCGTTAATAATTTATAACTTACAGGGAAATTTTGTAACATAAAATTACAATAGTTTAACAGTACTAAAATAATAAAGTAGTGTAGTTTTAAACCGAAAACTCGAATCTTTTTTTAGTTTTACAAAACTATTTTAGCTAGTTCCTTATAATATTTTTCATTAATTCCATAAGAAGGCAGATAATATGAGAAAATTGTTTTAAAATTATACATGTAGTATTTTCGTTTTCTTGAGAACTCCAAAGTATTGTATATAACTTTGTAAGTTGTATTTTTCCTACGGTAGTAGTAAATTGCTACTTTACAGCGTTAGCACCAATAATTTTCGTTACTTTCTTAACACTCACTATGTGTGAGAATTGCAATTACCAATTAAATAAATTTATTCTAATAGATGGATAAACAATTCGGAATAAGACATTTATATTTTCATGAATTCCATTTAATCGAATATAAAAAAATTTAATATTATAATTAACTTTTGCAGGAAATAAAATTGTTATTAAATTTATAAAGTACTTTGAATTTTATGATTTTTAAGAAAGCCGTGTTGAAATTTCGCATGTGTTTTTATCACCTGTTTAAATATTAAAAAAAAGAAGAAAATCAACAAATACAAAAATTTTGAAGTGAATTTTAATTCTTGCAATGTATGTAACCTAAAACGAACTAAAAGTTGTTTTTCTGTTTGTACAGTAGATGTAAATAAATATGAGTGGAAATGCAACTTCATTTCAATACCATAGAAGGTTTGAAATATATTTGAATTGGCTTTTTTTTTTATAGAAATTGATTTCACAGTAATATAAAGTTGTATATACTCGTACATAATAATTTTGTGCACCAAATTTAGTTTAAAAATTGTTGCAAATTAAGTTGCACAAACACATTAGAAATCTTTAAATAATTAGTTTAGCTTGCGCAGTTTTTAAATTTAAATTTTTTATTTTTTATTTTTTTCAACCTTCATGTATGTTCTATTTTTGGCGCTCATCCCGCTAAATAACTTCTACACTGCTACTACATGTCATTTCACATTCAAAATTCCACAAACGGATTTTAACACAAAACAAATGGATTAAAAAACTTTCGAAAAACTCTTTAAAATAAAACAACAAAAATAGGTGGACTTTCAAAACCTAAACAGGCTAAGTCTGTAATAGGTTTGTTCCGGCGGGAGAGTTCTGGGTCTGGGTCAGTAATAGGTGGACCTATATCAGGTGAAAACATTGGATCAGATCCATCACTTGCACTTGCAGGTAGCTCAAATTCAGCAAGCACTCTTAATCAACTATTATTATCAACACCAAGCGGACGAAGCGAAAAGCGATCAATGTCGATTTCTGGTATTGGACTAGGTGAAGGTCATTCTGGACCTTTTCCAGTTACGGCTAGTCATCGCCGTAATACACGAAGAGGTTCCACACTTGAATTAAGTGGGTAAGTAAAATTGCAGAATAGGTAAATTAATTAACAATATTTTATTTTTATCCTAAACAGCATGAGTTTCTTTATGCATTAGAAGCTATATCCCTTTTTTTTGAACTTGAAATTAATACAAATGAAACTTTTTGTGGATTTTGAGTAACTCCGAATAAATTTCTTTTCTTTACATATAGGATTATATTTAATATTTAACCATTTTATTCTGCAATTACCAGTATAGAATTTTTAATATTCATACAGTCATAATAGCTAATAAACACATTATGTTATTACTTACTGAGTATTGGAAGAACTTTCCGCAGTAAACACGCAAACAAAATTGAACTAGTTACACTAATGATAGTCACCTATTTAAAATAAGGTTCAAGAAGGCAAGGTTTGTTGAAATTTTTGATAATTATTACATCTGATTTTATAATAAACCAGTAAACTTATGAAGCAAAAGATATTCTGCCTTTTCTATAAAATTATTAAATTATTTTAATTTTAACCCAAATGTTTAATACCAGCAACACCAAAAAGATGAGGAGAGACTATTCTTACTAGCTTGTTTCTACATTTTTAATTAAACTTATCATTAATTTCATTTTTTTTTAATGTTATACTGAAGATCAGTCTTAAAGGAAACTTACAATAGTGAAAAACAATTTCAATTACAATTTTTCGATTACAAGAAATTGTTTGTACCATAATTATCAATTTAATTAATTTATTTCTAAAAATACCATAGATACCAATATCAATTCTTTAATGATTATTCACTGCACAATCCGATTTTATATTTTAAAATGGATACGCTAGCTTGCCGAAATTAAATTCACATTAATGAATCAATGATACTCATCCTGTGTACCTGTCATAAACTTCATACAGCACTAATACTTCAAGGCCTAAGGAAACTTTAAGGAAAAAGAAAATATAAGAAAAAATAAATTCTACAATATCATACATTCTATCCTTAATTTCCGGCAATGAACATATTTCTACCCCTAAAGCATATTTCATTCTCTTTGCAGTCGGATTCCGAGGAATCATCCTTTTTTCCAAACATTAGCCAAGCACATACATTCACTTACAGCCTTGGGGAGAGTATAAGTTCTGGCATGTTCATTCTGGAGAGTACACGTGGGTTTTTACCTGTTTACGATCTTATAATTTAAATTTTGAAATCTGCTGGGTTATTTCTATTTTGTTAATTTAGGTTTTGTAAAGAAAATATCAAAATTTGCTATTACATGCAGCGATGTAAAATAAAAATAGCTTTGGCATTTAAAGTTCATTGAGTAATCAGTTTAGTTTTGTTACGTTGATGACGTTACAGTACTTATCACATCTCCGGTGCAGTTTTTTTTTAACTGCGTGGTTTCCACGGTTATCGATTTGTTACTTATGAGTAACTTTTTGCTTGTTGTCTGCGGGACTTGTTTCACATTTGGTTCCTTTTAATTAGCGCAGTTTATCGAATCCTTTTCTATAGTCTTGAAAATTTTTTTTGCAACCAATATGTTTCTTGCTGTTATAATGGGGTAATGTTCTAATTTAGTTTGGTATTTTCTATTGTACTTTGTGGTCATCTCCTCAATCTTGTTAATTTTGGTCTCTCTTAGCATAAATACATTGCGTACTCCGGTTATTGTTGTGATTATTTTGGAATGCGCTCTTTTAATCACATGACTTATATTCTAGATTTCTTCGATGCTCTCGTGAACTGAATACCGTAGGTTCAAATTGGTCTTATGATGCTTTTGTAGATATCTATCTTTGAGCTTAGGTTAAGTTTGCTTTTTTGTTGAGCAGCCAAAATATTTTTTTGAAGGTCAATTCTTCTTCAATATGTGGTATTTCCATGTTGGTCTTCAATCTAGATGCAATGCCCAGGTATCTGATTTCATCGACGGATTTGACTTGTTTATTATAATTTTAATNCTTTATCGCTAATTTTAATTGGGTGATAGGATGAAAGCAATTTGCTACATATTATTTNTGTTTATTATAATTTTAATTGGCTGACGTAGGATGAAAGCAATTTGCTACATATTATTTTCATTGAAACTCCAGTTGTTTACTCAGTTTATTATTTTATCCAAATATATGTATATTTTGTAGAATTGGCTCTTTGATACATTTTGTTACTTTTCACTTTACCATGGCAGATTTATTATAAAAAAAATTAAAACACAACAAACAAGGATGCTATCTTTATTTGAAAATTATACCAACTTATTGTTGAAAGAAGTTTTTTTCTTAATAATTTCAAAAAATGTAATAACAAAATTCAGTGAACGTCTGTAAATTGTAATTATTCTTGTGCCCGTACTATTAACAGACTTTTTCCAATTTGTCTTTGACTGGCTTTTTTACTTTGATCTTAATATATTATTCCACAAAAATATTCATGAAAGTGAGCAGTATGTTCGCCATATTAATGAAATATTAAAAAAAATAACAGCCTGTACGTATGAATAATCTGGTAATTTATTTTGGAGTAATCAACTTATTAAGACACATGGAAAATACGGATTATATCTGATTACCTAAGCACATCTTTGAAGCATGGTACCATGCTTCATTGATAAATTTCCATAACTTCGTAGATTGGATAGAGTTTTGTAAGTCTACTTAAACCTTAACCCGGCGAGAGTAAGTTTGGCATCTCGAGCCGGCCAATTAATAGCTTCTACTTGATTTCCCACAATTATATTATTCCCAAATATTATTTTCCAAAAAGAATTTATTTACAATTTACAAAATATCTTTGAGAAATTTTGATCTAACAGGTTTTAAATTTTATTAATGCTAAATAAATAACGAGCATTATGCGTTCTGTCGGAGTAAAAGAGGCACGGACCGTACTGAAATGCTGTTTCGCAAATATTAGTTTCTTGAAAATATATTGCGTCTGAATTTTTGCCTATAAATTATAAAATTATCAGTACATATTACAATATACAAGATCACAAAAACTCTCCAAAAATCTATAAGCTAATAATTTAAGAGAACTACTTTAGTATTTGCTCCAAGGATATTTATTCGGAGTTACTCGAAACTTATTTGGTTTACAAAAACTTAAATTAAAAAAGTTTTATGATGCATTAACTTTCTACAACTAGTTTTTATACATTTAGCATGAGGTAGCTTTTGCATTTGTATCCACATACACGATTCAAGAAAACAAATTAATACAATCTTAAAACAAATACACACAAATACAAATTTAAACACAAAAATAGAAACTAAAAGGGAAACACATTTAACTCTATAATTAGGTTACTT
>JXPE01039914.1:416-11726 GCA_001015215.1 Holcocephala fusca
TTTTTGTTCATTTCGGAAGTGATTAAAGAAGATGTTGCATACGTTTTATAAAGTAGTTTTTTTATTAGTAATACTATTTTTCAATGTTGACTAAACACAAGGAGGAGTACAAAAAAATTTTTATTCTTATTTTACTATCAGTTTTAAATGATTATTTTCACAACTGTTAGTTTTAAAGGAAATAAAAATTGTGGCAGTGAGACTTCCAGTTAGAGTAGAACGCTAGCTAAAGCTTGGTAGTATTACTGCCGGTTGGAGTGATAGGGGTTAACATAAACCCAAAAAAAAAAGTGTAAAGACGTTAAATTAAATGAACGAAGCGGCTACTTAACTAGGCTATTTCTCGAAACAACTCGTTCACCAAATTTCAATTTTAATAAGATAAATCTATTTTTTGATGTGCTGTGTATCATGTTGCTCCATCTTGTTGAAACCACATTTCCAAAAGTCCATACCGTCGATTTGATCTCAATAATATGGCCAACATAATATGATGACATTCGCCATTGACTATAACCGTATGACTAGTATTGTTCAAAAAAAATATGGATCAATTACGCCTTATTGGCCTCAATGACCCATTGGTGGATGCAATGGCATCTGATGGAACATCTCAGTCTGTGCGGTGGACTAAATATCGCAATTTAGCTTGTTAACGAAGCCTTTGATACAAAAATGTGCTTCGTCGCTTAAAATGATAAAAATTCAAATCTTTTTCACTTTGCTTTAGTAACCAATTTAAGAAAGTTTAAAATTAAGAAAATTCGATGCAAAATATGATCATCCGGCTTTAGTTCGTGTATTAACATGATCTTATATGGGGGTGTAAATTCAAATTTTTTCTCAAAACTTTAAAAGCTGTATCTAGTTGGACGGCGGGCGAAAATTGGGCCCAGCACACATGAACAAGATCCCGTCGGGTCAGAACTTTAATAATAAATTCGAATTATTTGGAATCATTGTTGCAAGGTGTTTTGATCAATAATGAAATGATAAAAACTAACGTTTCAAATGGCCTTTTGGGATTGACATAAATGTCGCATTATAGAAAGATATTAATAATCAAAAATATGTCATCCCTATTGAAAACTCCTCTCATTAATTTTATTTATTTCATAGCGAATTCTCCAGAGTTAAATAAATGATAGTCTGGAAAATGTGATGTCTGGGAAGTATGGAGGATGCGATAAAACATCCCAACCTAACTGCGAAACATTTTTGTTTTGATTTTTTTTTTTGGGTGAATTTCACTACATGAGACTGGGCATTATCGTGTTGAAGTATTACACATTTTCTATTGACTAAAACCGATATTTTGTTCTAGCAGCTTGGACTGCAACCGTTGTAATTGTGTTGTCAATACAAATTTGCAATAATTATTTCCTCAAATTTCAATAATTCATAATTGACGGTTCGATCAAACTAAGAATAAAACCTTCTTCAGAGATACGGTTGGCTTAGGGGTTGAAAGTGTTATCTCATTTGCAAATAGCTATTATTTCAAATGCTTATGCTATCATATGGGACTCATTTTTTAACTTCAGTTAAGATACTACATTAAAATTGATCTCTACTTAGCTTGGTAAGTAAAGAATTTTAAACTGTTTGCCAAATATTATTATTGATAGGCACCCGGTAACAAGTATGGAATTTATATCTTTTGTCCTATGTACTTTCTTAATTTAATTTAGGCACTTTTGCATAGTGGTCCATGCGAACTCAAGGCTTGTTGTGAATAAATTATTGAACTACCATTAATAAAATTAAAAAAATTAGTGCTTACACTTCTCCGGTTAGCACAGAACTTATAAGGAATAAGGTCTTGGTAAACAAATTGATTTCTTATGCATTCCCCTAACATTTCTAATTATAATAAAAAAAATTGACAAAGAATTACCTTAAACAGAAAGTTTTAAGCTTGATAATTTTTCCTTCCTGTTAATATTCAACCTTTTGGAACAGATAAAAAAGATATTCTTATTTTTGGTTATTCAATTAGCATAAATAGTATGCTAAGGTATTTTACAATCCATCCCGATTCCCAAAGATTAGTAAATTCCTTTTACAATGAATAAAATCGTATTATCGAATTTCTAATAACAAATTGGACTTTCAAATGCAAACAAATTTTTATTGAAAAATTCTAAATGAGCTTCCTGAAGGATATAATAAATGCAACGATTATTATAAACCTTACTCAATGGTTTATCAGAATCAATGTCTGATTTTATAGACGTTAACTTATTTCAAGAACCATATCGATTTTTTTTAAATTTATTGATTTTTTGTCATCTTTAAATCTAAATGAGAGAATATTAACACTATCCAAAGTACTTTCAAATGTATTATAAGTTCTTTGTTGGTCTAAGCAAACTCAATTCCGTACTTTATGATGTTGTATTAAAACTAACTGAGCTATAGTAAAGTCTGAATAAACAATTCGATATGCAACAGGATCTTATGGATGAAATAGTTAAAAATTTTGAATCTAAGATAAAAGTGTTAATTTCTCGAATAATTGCAAACATATTCTCCTAGCTAATCCCAATGAAAAATATTTTTTTTTTGGATAAAAAATCAATTATGGTAAATTTATTTATAAACGATTGACCAACACGTACAGAGTCCATTATATAATCAACTTGTGGTTTCATTTCAGATGCGTTTGACGGCGCTTAGAAAATAGGATCAATAGGTTGATTTATGTAGTCTGAATTTTCCAAATTATGCATTTCCAAATCATCAAATGATTTTGTGATGGCATAATAAGTCAAATATTACTACTAAAAATTCTAAACTTTATCTAACTAAAGAAACTTCATCCTTAAAATCAGGATTTCTTTCACAATACTTTAAGTATTTACTTTTTCAGAAATGGATTTAATAATATTTTGTTAAAATTTTAGACTTGTGTAAAATAAAATATCTAATAGTATGTCATATGTAATAATNTAATAAGTCAAATATTACTACTAAAAATTCTAAACTTTATCTAACTAAAGAAACTTCATCCTTAAAATCAGGATTTCTTTCACAATACTTTAAGTATTTAGTTTTTCAGAAATGGATTTAATAATATTTTGTTAAAATTTTAGACTTGTGTAAAATAAAATATCTAATAGTATGTCATATGTAATAATTTGTAATCTTGATATTAATTCTAACGAGATTCCTTTTAAATTTTCATTAATTTTCGGATTCAATTAACTATGCCAAAAAATTGATAGAATTTCAATTTGACTAAAAGTTTCATTTTTACACAAATTTTTGTAATATGATTGTATTAATTGTAGCACAATATTTCGAAATTCTAATGAACGAAATCTTAAATCGCATACTGATTTTCTACTCCATCAACCATAAAAAGTGTTTAATCCAATTGTGCACTTTCACCTTCTTCAATACTGAAATCTTCTATGGTATGTTTAAAGGTACGTGGTCGTAAAGGTAATTGCATTGAGTTTTCGTTGAATTAATTAAATAAAACGATTTTAAATTTTGTGAATACTTTTTGATTCCTTAATAATTTAATTCATCATCTTATCACTTACTTCTTGGATTGACATTGAAATTAATTCGCAATGGGAAAATAGTAACGAATTTCTTAGTCAATTCCCGCCCAATGGATTCAACTAACAAACAACTATTTGCATTGCCGAAAAATAATATGTAAAAAAAAAGTATAGCCTGTATATAAAGACAGAAATTTAAAAAAGGATCTAGGAATACAATCCATTTTCTTATACTAATCCTCCTAGTTTTATATTAAATAATATCAAATTTCCTACAAACCTACTATCTGTTGCATTTCTTGAACAAGGGTGGTCCTATCCTCGATTTAATATTTCATAATGAAACCAAGAAATATTAAATATATTTTATATAATAAAAATCTTAGACCATTACTATAGAAAAAATATAATGACACATAAATTGTATAAGAAAATTAAAACTTTAATTCTTAAATATCGAAAAACTGGATGTTACATTAAAAATATTAGAACCTAAAGCTATTTGCAACATATTTAAAATATCGAAATTATCTTCATTGACTTAATTGAAAAATTGAATGAATAAAAAACTCTGTCAGAAAAAAAGTTAAGTCAATTTAGGTAAAAATTGAACTGTGTAGTGTAAATATGTAAATTTCACAAAATTAAATGCACTTACATTTTTTGCTTACTGATTGACCGAAAAACCCATGAACAAGGACATAAAAAAATAAGGATTAAAATTATTTGAAAAATAGCTAAATGAAATAAAAGGAGAACTCTAATATTCTATGTATTCGAAAATTAAAAAAATTTATTTGAGATCGAAATCACATCTTTTAAGAGATAATAAGCGCAGATTAGGATCATTTAAATACTACAAGGCTGACAAGTGACACCTAACTTTTTTCAAATTAATTTTTACAAACAAAAAAATGAGAAGTCTATAAACCCTTGCCTTGCTTTCCAATATTTGTTAATAAAGTTCTGTTTAAAATTTTGCTGCTACACAAAAAATCTTCGGTTAAAACTAACTCAAAAGAATTTATTTCTTTACGAATAGACTTAGGAAAACGAAAATCGATTAAATTAAATCATCAATACTTTCAAAATTTGGTTAAAAATTAAATAACTATAGAAATCCTCGCAGAACACGGTTTCACTATTACAAAATTAAAAAATTAATTAATTGAACGATAATTGCATAACTCGAACTTAATAAAACTCATCTTAATAAGCTTAGTCTACTATTTTTTTTAATATACACGTACATAACATCCTCTCAAGAAATCCTGTAAATAACAAAAATAAGGCCATTTACTATTTGAATGTAAAACAAATCATGATTTTAAATTCTAGGAAATGAAGCTCCAAACACAGAAGAAGAAATTCGATTAGAAGATTTTTTCTGGACAGGTTCAGGAGATGGTCCACCAAACCATATACAAAAAGCTTTTACAGGAATTAACAAAGGCAAAGATATTATTGTTAAAACAGAAACTATTGTTGCAACAATATATCTGGATAAAGATAATGTTGGTGAATGATTTAATTAAAAAGTATTTCAAATTATAACAAAAAAAAAAAAAAACATTTACTATGCAGGACATGGAAACAATCTGTCTTGATTGTTCTAAAGATCCAACATATCTTCCATACAATTATACAACTACAGACAGAAGGTATTGGTTATTAACCGTCATTTCAGGATTTTTTCGTCCTCAAGATCTACCATTACTTGAAGATAAATTGGCGAAATTATATAGAATTGCTTTTACAAGGTAAACTTTACATTTATTTCAAATTATTTTTACAAAATTAATTGATTTTAGACAACAATCTCGTCATTTGGGAATTTATAATCAAACAGTCAAAGCAAATACGGCTTACAGAGAAAAACGATCTTCTGAAATCATTCAAAATGAATCTGTAAATGAAGGTAAATATTTTTATTTTCAAGAAATACTAAGATATAACAATTTTAATGAAATTTTTACATTTAAAAATTGTTAATTAACAATGTAAAGAAACTAATAGTGATGAAGATTTATCCAGCAAAGAGATTAATCAAATTATGGAAACTTCTGATAGTAAATTCTTTACTAGTTCAAATATTACAAAAGATGAAAATTATTTGAATAAAACAAATACATCGATCATACTTTTTCCAGTAAATAATACAAATCCAGATATAAAATCATCGTCAAATCAATACACTTTTCATGAAAAAAATGAACATGAGGTTCGAGTTGTAATACACAACGTAACAAACATAACCGAAGATGATATTCAAAATTGGGATGAAAGTGGTTTTAGTCTTGAAAATAATAATAAAAGGTATACCAATTACTTTAATTACGAAAAAAGACTTGTACATTGCGTAATATATTCTTTCTATTTAAAGACTTTCTAGACCTTTTGCAAATCAAACAGAACTGATCTATTCAGTCTTCTACAATGGAAAACCAATTTTAGCTACAACTGCTGCAGATGATATGAAACTAGTCACTGAAAAAGAAGTAGAAAGAATTATTGAAAAAGATGTTTTTATGAAAGCTGAACGTAAGTATAATTAAATAATTTGTCTTTTTTTACATATCCGATGTTTTTAAGTATTTTAAACCCAATCCAAATAGTCGTAATAGGTAATATGATATTATCGCAGCTTTATGTTAGCCTCAGTGACAAGCTCTTTAAAATTAATAAAATATGACTTCTGTATGAGTCTCATAATAATTATATGCTTTTAACAACCTTAAAGGCATCTTTTGAACGGCTCCTATAGAGACTTTATTATTATCATTATTATCTTCATTATCTTCACAGCTGCTGTAAGTAAAAAAAAAAACTTTAAGAAGACTTAAGAGAAAATCAAAGTAAAGATACATACTTTTTTTCAAAGAACATAAACCTTCAATGACTACCAGACAAAGATATTGACATTATCTTCATCTACATTTTAAAGCCAAAAAAAAAAAAAATAATCACAAAACCTTACTTGACTAATTTATTGAGCTCAATTGATGAATTGTTGAGAAAGTAACCATATTTGTCATAGTGGGTTATTCATTCCACATCCCTCGAATAATTCTTTTCACAAGAAATTTTCTTAATAAGAAATAAATGAAAATAACAAATAATGTTTTTCAGCTTATCTTAAAGAACCTCAGGCTACACCACTTGTTCCAGCAACAAAAAATGATAAGGGAGGATTTCTTGGATTAGTCAACTATAATCCAATTTTAATAACAATTACATCTATTGTTATTTTACTTTTACTCTTATTATTTGTAGCATTAATTTTAGTTACGAGAGCTAAACGACAAAGAAGTGCTGAAGTTAAAAGGTACAAAAGATTATTATTAAATAAAATTTATGCAAAATTAAAAAAATTCTCAACCAGATTATCGAGTAGACAAGGTCTTTTAATTGAACATCAAGTGGATTCAATGCAATCACAAAAAGATACAGCAGCAGAAGTATCTCGTACTAATCAAGAAGATGGTATACAAAATCTCAGCTATGAGCATGAACAAGCTGCATATAGAAAAAATGAATCCCCATCTATCGATTTTCCTTTACCACCACGATCTCGACCAAATTCTAGTACTACAAGTACATCAGATTCATCTGTTTATTGTCCATTAAATCGTCCTCATGTCGATTTACAAAATATGTTAGATGAAAAAGCAGCAAAACTATTTGAAAAGAAAAATCGAAATGCACGAATAAAACCAGAAGATAAAAATGAAACTTCTTACAGTACTATTGGACGAGAGAAAAAAATTAAATTTAAACAAAAACGAAGATATTTATCAGAGAATCGTGTAGGTTCAATTGAAGAAGTACCATCACGTTCTCTAGAAACATTGGAATCAAATGATAGTAGCTCAGATGGTTATAAACATCATTATGATAGATTTGAACCTAACGAAGCATACAATTTAAGTAACAATTATCATCGTAATAAAATTCTACAAAATCGGGTATTCACGGATAAAGTTTATGATACTGTTCACGAAAGTATTACAAGTCCAACGCAAGCAATTAATCGTGAAATAATTAAAGCCTTGCAAGGTGAAAAATCTTCAGATAGTGGAAGTATAGGTTCCTATTTAAGTATGGCATCGGTTAAAAGTTTTCCAAGAAATGTTCTTCCAGAGCCACTTCATCGTGTTTTAGAACCAGTTTCTGTTACTTACTATGATAATTTTGACGATTCTACACTGAAAACATTTAAAAAACCAAAAAGCAATAAAACTGTAACTTTAATCAGTAAAAAGCCAGATGAAATAACTCCTACTGTTCAAGTTATATCTCACAGTGATAACCCTGATCCAGGAATTATAGGACCAATTGTATGGGAGATTCATAAAAAGAATAGACAAGCTCAACAAAATGGTAAAAATTTGTCATTTAAAAGATACAATTTTATTTTTTTATTTTGAAACTATTTTTTGTGACAGAAAATTCAATAAGTCCAATACATGATCCAGCTTTATGTAGAAACAGATATGAAGGTCTCTTAGAAGGAGCTATTCAATTATATTCGAGCCCTGAAGAAACACCAAAACAAAAACCAAATCATAATACAAGTGTTACTCGTTTAAAAGAAAATCGTGGAAAATCTGCTATAGTAACTAGGTAAGATGGTTTTGTGTAATAAAACTGTATGAATTTTATTATAAAGTTTTTTCCAGTGATTCTTATCGTTCTTCAAGATCAAATTCAGATGCACGTCCTTTAACTGCAGGTCCTGAAAAATCTCATAGTAATCATTCAACTCAACCTCCATCACCAAATAGTAGAGCATGGGGTAGTGGAACACCATCACCTTTAGTAAGACCACTAAGTGCTGGACCATTTCATCGACCAGAACCACCTGTAGTAGATGTAACACGTGTACTTGCAAGTCAATCAACAGATAAATCTCAAATTTCGGCTGCTCCTCTTATCGAAGCCATTCAAAACGAATTAAAAAAGTTCAAAAGAGAAAATTCCCAATGATTGAAAATCATTAATTGCTTCCCACCTTTTATTCATAAGTAAATTAAGTCCATTTTGTTTTCTTTTGTTGTCTTTTTTTTTACCGCCATAAATTAGAAAATGGAACTATGTAACATTTACAAATTAATAAAGAAAACTTTAGATAAGAATTTTTTTTCCTTATGATCGCAAAACTGAATGCGATAAATTTTCAAAAATATCAATATAAGAACCATGAAGTGTAAAAAACGTACAATATCAAAACCTAGAAAATTGTATTTGAGATTTTGACGAGTTGTCTTTTTAGCAAAGCACTTCGTAGATTTCCAAAATTGATGACTTAACCCAGTTATGATTTAAGTATCCTTTTATTCATACTCAGTCACAGAAATTGCTATTAGGAGAAATTTATTTGAAAAACCTTTACATATCCTTCAATTTTAAAATATTAGTTAAGACGTTTTTCTGATCACTTTGGAAAAACCTAATGGTTTAATTTTTAAGTTTTTCTTTATAATGGACCGTCTAGACAATTTTTGTCTTTCCTTAACTAATTTGACCTATAGAAGATCTTTTTTGTAGCCCTTTTTTTAAGATATTTTTTAAGTATAAGTCCAGAAGCTGCAAAGCTGAGGTAACCAGGAAACCTAAAATGCACTCAATTCTTATCAAAAGGAGAAAATATGTTGAGTATTTATGAAATACTTCATCGAAAGTAATATCAGCCTATTTATCAAACAAAAGAAAATTTTCATTTAATGCTTTAGACAACCTAGTTGTAAAGATAGAAAAGACTCAAAACTTTCATGGGTAATGAAGAAAAATTTAACAATATCTAATTTAAAATCTTTCACTTATGTATATTTAAAAACGGCTTGGGGATCTTTATGGTTTGATCCATACAAGTACTGCATAGCTATATAAAAATATAAGTAAGACAATATTTCAATTTCATTCCCAGTTATTACTTTAAGGTAGAGGTTTAATGTTAAATCAATAATAAGTCGAATAATATGTTACTATTGAAATTTCTAATGGAACTTATTAAAAACCAATAATGATTGTACGAAATATGTTGCCAATCTATTAATTATAAAATCAGTTATTCAGAGACAAGAATAACTTAAGCATGTTATTAGTTTTCCATAGTTAAAGTGTAATTTGAGCACTTCATTAGTACATTTAGTTCCTTTATGAAGTAGGATTCATCTTTTAACCCAATTAAGGCATGGGAATATGAACGTACTTTCAACCTGAATTACTTAGCATGCCGATNTCAAATTTAGCATGACGATCTTGATTCGATTTGTATTAGGTTTCTAAGTACGTACGAGATGGGCAACGCTCTTTGTAACTAATAAGCTTCTCGTCGTCAATTACGACAATTGAATTCTATTTTTATCACTTCTTGCAATTTAGTATTTATTATTTTTTTTTTGAAAATTCTACGAAAGTTGTAAATTTGCCTGTAGCTTATTTTCGATTAAATCAAACTTAACATTTTAACAAAAAAAATAAAATAGAATTAAACTTCTACTAGGAAAATGATTGCTTTTTTATATAAAGAGACTGAGCCTAATGCTTTTATTTATTTCATCGATCGAAATATGAAGAATATTCTTTGTATCCATGTCAATGTTATGTTAAGTCTCATCATATAATTTTACGATCCGATAAATTTATTTAGATTTTGATGAATATTTTTCTCGATAATGCTACGAGATGGATATATGTTTTTTGTTACCTTCCTTGACTTATTCATAAATAAACATGTTGAAGCCCCGAGCGATGTAAACGCAGAAACTACAGATGAATGTTACAAAGACATAATATTTTCGAATTTTTAAAACTAGCAGGAATCGATAGCCTATTAGACGAATGTCTAGTTATTTAAATTTAAAATATTTATTACATAAAAATATATACAAAGAAAGATTGTTTCACAAGATATCAAAGTGTACATTTTTTAGATTGAATAAGAGACATACAAGAATAACAAAAGTTATCAGAATAGGAAGATAATTAACTAAAAGAAGAGAAAAAAAAAGATAGTTATTAACGCATTTGCTTCAATTTTATTTAATAAAAAAAAAAACAGAACAACATCCATGGAATGATAAGAAAAAAGTCAATGTTTAACTTACGCCTTTTTACGTTTTTTCTGATTTAATTGTGCCGAAGGACAAATTTCTTTATTTAAACATTCACTGCATTTAGGATTTTTTGCAGTACAAATAGTTTGTCCAAAACCAACTAACAAATGATTTACTTCACTCCAATAAGATGATGGCATCCAAGTTTCTAACTCATTTCTAGTACCTTCTGGTTCTTTTGTTGGTTTTCTAACCCAACCAAGACGATTCGATATTCTATGAACATGAACATCTACACCTATAACTCAAAGCATCATAAAACTGCTAACTTATTATTTTTTTGTTTTAAAAATAAAATACCAATTCCAGAAATGACATTCCATGCAGTGTTCATGCAAATATGGGCCATTTTTGGCCCGACTCCAGGTAATTTTATAAGAGTTTGCACAGTATTTGGTATATCTCCATCATATTCATCCAGTAAAATTTTTGAAGTTTTTTGTATATATTTGGCTTTGTTCTAAAAATAATTTTCTAAAAATTTTATACTTTTCATTTCTAAATATTTCGAGTTAAACCTTATAAAATGAAACAGGTTTAATAAGATCCTCTAAGACTGTTGATTTTAAATCAATAATTTTCTGAGGTGTTAGACCATTTGATTTAAGACGTGCCATCGCATTAAATGTTATCTAAATGTAAAATTTTATTATAAAATTGAGTTTAAAACTCTTATTGAG
>JXPE01040083.1:998-11618 GCA_001015215.1 Holcocephala fusca
CAAAAAAAGGACCATTATAACTTCTATCCAAAAACATGTTTGTTCCGATACCAGTTTGTCGATGACTTGATGAATCTGGAACAAAATATGTTAAATAGTTTTTTGTTTTTTTTTTATTTTTTTATTAATTTATTTAAGAGATTTAAATATTTTATCAAACTCTCACTTTGATTTGATCTTTGCTCATCCGATGTAGACCCTGCAGGTTTTTTATTGTGTATCAAACAATGTACTACACAATTATCAAATAAACCACAGGCTTGAAGAGTTTTGGAATCTGGTTGTAGAACATGTCCATTAAAAACTAATCGCACAAGTTTTTGTGCAGCTAGTTCTACTGTAAAATGTCGCCTACAAATTATTAAAAAAGTAAGACTGATTAAAATTTTTCTATTTACTAAAAAACAAATTAATTTACTTTTTAAAATCGCCAATAGCTTCATTTGGACTTCCCTTAACCATTCGTAATTCATCATTTAAGTACTTTAATTTTACTCGAAATTCATTTACTTTTTCAGCATTATCTTGATGGCAATCTCCTCCTGTATCTCCTACACAATGATTTTTATTATCGATTTTCGATATGTTTTCATTTTCATTATTTTCATTTGAGCAATTTTCAGCATGAGAATTATCTGTAAAATCTTCAGAAGGAAGATTTAAATTTTCACGTCTTGATGCTGTTGACTGAGTTGGTTGATTTGGTGTTTCTAAAACAAGATTTAGTAATTGCTTTTTTTTAAAAGTTCAATGTATTTTAAAACGAATCTCTTAATTTAACTTTAGTCCACTTATCTTAGAATTCTATCCTTGGTTAAACACATCTTTGATAAAAATTTTAACAATTTTTTGTTTTTCTTTTGTGACGTTATTAAGTTTTCATTTTTTATCATTAAGAGACACGTAATTCAGATACAAACGTAAATAATTTTATAATTCTTTTAATACTTATACAAAAACCAAAAAAAAAAAAAAATTATCTCTTCTCTAAAGTAATTATAAGCTAAAAATCTAGCAGCTTAGATTCTTGTTGAAAAATATGAATTTTTTTAGATTAAATTTTAAGCAGTCATTTTGTGCATCTTTTTATTATCGCAGCAGTGGACTTTGCAATTAATGTATTTTTTGTATTGGCTGATAAATTTAATTAATGACGATTTATTTTGCAGTAATTTGCGTTTTACAACTTTTCGTTAAATTTCTTTTACCAAACAAATATATTACCATTTATTTTTTAAGATAATTTTAACTTGCAGACTATATTTAGTTTTAATATATTGCACATAAAATTATCTATTTGAATCTGAGAAATAGTTATAGAACTTCAAGATGGAAAGAAATCAAATACCTAACAAATTTTGCACAAAATAACCTATAGATTTAATACAATTTAAAGATAATTAGCAACTAAATGCTGTTAAAAAAAAAAAATTGAAAATGGTTCTCAAGATGAAATTTAAAATTTTATATTGCATCAGAATGATTCTACAAATCAAATGAAAGTACAGTGCTTATCATTTTTTAAAAGTATTGATAACAAATTTAATCAGAACGTGTAATAAGCATGAGCGTATAATAACATCGTTAAGTAGCAAACATTGTGGGTAGTTTTACCTAGAGTGAAAGTGCTACGGATAATTGGAAATCTATTTTAATTCACTTTTTCAAGATTCGTAAAAACTGTTAGCACTTAAAAACTTATATTAAAATTTTTTCAAATAAATAAAGAATTGGGAAGATTCATGTCTAGACATTTCTTTCCAACTCTACAAAAAATGTAATTATATTTTTCAGATATCATTTTAACTAAATCTGAAACATCCTTACATTTTCTGTTGATTTTAATTGTATAACTAAAAATCTAATTGATATAAAATTTTTAGTAACTTTATAATAAATGATTTTGGTTACTGTATGAAGCTGCAAATCACGGAATTAATTTGCAATATCAAATAGATTTGGAGTCAGATAACTTCAATGATTTCAAATTATCACACTTATCTCAATATCACAGAAGCGACAATATTTAGGCGCAATTCAACTCTTTAATTAGATTACCGTAAATGTTATCTATTATGAGATAAGAAATGGAAAAAGACAATTTCTACAATTAGTAAAATGTAAAATATGTAAAATTCTTCACTTTCATAGTGTGATATCAAATGAGTCATAAGCTTTAAATTGATCTTAACAACTTAAGAAGAAAAGTATCATCTAGATCATCTAAATCGTTTAAATCACCTAGCTGCGCATTAAAATTTTAAAGAAAAAGAAAAAAAGTAAAGGTATATATACCTTGAGAATTATTTGATATCCGGTTTTCATTGGTATAGAAAGCTAAACGTCTTCTTCTTAAGCTTTCCGCATCGGGATTATCCATTTCTTCGATTATCTGTTGTGGACCAATGTCAGTATCATCCAATAATTCATTCAAGTTATCTTCTACACTTTGATAATCTGTTCTGGTAGTTCTAGAAGTCGCAAGATCATTAACTTCATCAATTATAGCTTGTAATGATGGAGCCTCAGGTATTTCTAAGTTCTCTATTTGCTCTGAATTGTTTTCAATTTCTACTTCAGCTTCTTCTGTGGCCGTAGAGGCATCAGATTGTGTTGATGCACTACGAACTAATAAAAATAAATTATAATCACATTTTTTTATTTTTCTTACATAATATCAATCCTTAATAGGTTCTTACCTATATTGGCTGGATGCCTTCTAATATTATCCAATAATCTTCGACGATTTTCAATAATAAAAACAGCAGTAGCAAGCCTATCTTCTCTGACATACGTTGATTTCCAAGCTAAGTAAATTATAACACTTGAAGCAATTCCAATTAATATATTCGTTAAATCCAATTCGATATTCTCAAAAATAAACATTTTCTTTGAAATTTATCGCACAGCACATTCTGAAATTTAGAAAAATTAGCAATAAGGTCAGATTTTCTGACATTCTCTTCGCAAGGTTGATGAATTGGATGGTTGTCGTAAATTCTTTTAATTGATTAAATAAATTGCGAAATAGAAGCCATTTAATTGAGTGATAAAAACTCACAACTAACATATCACATATAAAATTATTGCAAATATTTCACCCGAAACTTGTCCATCCAAAAATTTTACACTTTCTTTTTGACAACAAACAATGAGAGAACAGAGCAGACACCAGCTGTCCGATTTGACAGACTTTAATGCCTTGCAAGTGGTCTTTTTAGCAATTACACAAATATCAAACGCACTAATACTCACTTTTTTTGCGGTTAGAGAATCCTCTGTAATTTTAATTCCAAAAATTATTTTCCCATTAATTAAAACAATCGAGGTAATTGCTCTAAAAAATTAAAAAACTTTTTACAAACCAAATGACGGCAAAAGCTTACAATTTCGGACAAAACAAACCAAATGAACTCATAGTTGCCGTCCTTTTTTATCATATTGTGGATAGTGTGGATTCTATTTTATGGTTGTGGATTGCGTTTATTGGAATAAATCGGTGAAGAAGTGAAACTGGAACGTTGAGATAAAAATATCAGCTCTCTCGTGATGCAAGTGACATAAAGTTGGAGAAAAAGTGCAACCGGAAGTTGCTTAGATTGTAAGGTGTGCGTGCTTGCTTTGTTTTGTTTTTTTTTTTTGCAAATATTTTCAGGTAAGTTTTAAATTTAATTTTCATAGTAAATTTAAAGTATTTTCTATTTATTAGTTTTAATGCAACGATGCATGGATGATAACAAATTGCTTTAATTTTGTTAAATTTTAACTTCTTTGATTTTTGGGTTTTCACAAGACATTTTTCTGTGACAGCATTTCTTTCTTTTTTCTTTTTTTTAAATGGAGTTTTTTAAATGTTCACCTACCTAGAGAAAAAAACATTTTTCAATAAATTTCAGTATCGAATATCTTTGTAGGATTAAAAATATATATAAAAAAAAAGTAAAGGTAACATAGAAAAATTTGATTAAACATAAAATTTAAAGAAAAAAAAAAACAAATAGATTACGTCTGTCAGATCTAACACCTTTGTTCGAAGAGATTTTTAAGTTAAAAAACATTGAAAATAGCCCGGAACTGTTTTAAAAGTATAAAAGTGGGCATAACAACAATTTTTTAGTAGATGTCTTGTTAATTTAATTTTTTGTATAACTTCTGAGCATTTCTTCCAACGATATTTCAGCTACAGGCGTCCCTCGAATTACACGATTAATTAGTTCTGTCTAAGTNGTTCGAAGAGATTTTTAAGTTAAAAAACATTGAAAATATCCCGGAACTGTTTTAAAAGTTTAAAAGTGGGCATCGCAACAATTTTTTAGTAGATGTCTTGTNAGCCCGGAACTGTTTTAAAAGTATAAAAGTGGGCATAACAACAATTTTTTAGTAGATGTCTTGTTAATTTAATTTTTTGTATAACTTCTGAGCATTTCTTCCAACGATATTTCAGCTACAGGCGTCCCTCGAATTACACGATTAATTAGTTCTGTCTAAGTCGACACTCAGATTTAGTAGAAAATAGAAGATTTCTTACCACGTAATTAGAATGACCTAAAGCGTTCATTGTTTGTCATTCAAACTTCTAATTAAAAAAACACCAGATGTTGAGTTTCGGCTCTACAATTCTCAGTTTCCAAACAATTGCCTATCGAAAAACTGGAGGTGAAATACTTGCAAATACTGCCTGGACAGAGAAATTTCGTTAGTGTCCATCACTCTTGAAATGATAACTTAACATAATTAGTTTAAAGTTAATGTTAAGATCACGGCATGATTAGTACACTATAAATTTCCATCTGTTGAGAGGTTGTAACAAGAATCCTACAGATAGCTAGCGAGTGCGAATATATGAACATCCTTGTTGTTTTGTTCTTTTTGATGAGATTTTGGTATACCACCGTGTAACATGAGGGAATATTTCAAATACTGTGTAACTTAAGTGTCGTGTATATTGAGGGATACCTGAACATTTAATCCTCTTTGCAAACAAATTCATTGAAGTTTTTAATCAGAATTAATCGAATATTATCAATTTCTAGTTTTCCTTTGCAAGCTAAATCCCCAAAAAATGACAAGTTATGATTTTTTCTACCTAGTAGCTTCATTGGGGAAAGAAAATCTTTCTGCTTCAATTGTTAAAGTGTTTTTTCCTTAGTTAACGTGAAGCTAGAGCAACCTATGTCTAATTTCTGATTAAAAATTTCAAAAATGAAATCACTTATGTTCACTACAAATTTATCTAAGCTCTGTTGAAAAAATTATTATGAATTTATTTTTGACATGGAATACAAAGTTCGTGAACTCGATTTTTTACAGGCCATAGTTCGTCATAGTAGACATACAATGTACACATTGAATTAATAAGTCTGCCACCTCAGCTCTTTAACTCATTTTAGTGTTTAATTCTCTACTAAAACATAGTTTGATTTTTTATCGTATGCCTAAATTTTCCTACACTTATATATCCTCTATCTTATTCAAAAGTTCTATTGAATTGTTAAGAGATTAAATATAAGCTTCTTAAGGTAAATAAGGACTTATTGAAATCGAAACTTTGTTATTTTTTATATGGAATTTTCATAATTACACGAAATATTTAGGTTCTTACAAATTTAGTCTCTTGCTAGAATAATTTTTTAAGAAAATCTCATCTCACATTTGGTTTTAATTTCAATATTTCACGAACGTAATAAAAATGTTGGTGATTAAACAGAAGAGACAGGAGATTACTATTATTCATAAATTTATTAAAAACGAATGGTTGAATTATAGGAGTTTCGCATAATTCGAAGATGTGATTTTCGAAGAATTCTTAGAAGTATAACTTCAATTTTATATCAATATTTGAATCCATCACTGCTATTCATAACCATCCATTGCATGGACTGTTTTGTATTCTTTAAGAGAGTTGTCCATTTTTATTTATGAAACCCTAACATTCAGATTTTTCCAAAGAATTCAGCATGCTCTATTTAAAAGAGTTTGTTTTATTTTTTGTTTTTATTTTTTTTTTGTTTTTTAAATCAGGTGAACACTTTGAGTTTTTTAGTGAATCATAAAATTCAAACATGCAACAGAATATCATTGTAAATTTATAAAACACAACGATGTCAAAAGTAGGTTGCTCTAAAAAACTCCAAGCTATCACCCAAATCCATGCTATGTTTTGATCTGAATAAGCAAATCAGTTTAATAAATTAGACAAATTAGTTGCACCTTCCTTACCGTTTACTGTGTAAACTCTAAGATCTTCACTGAAAATTAGTTGCTAGCACGTAAACAGATGATAATTTCTTTGATAAATAATCGTTTTACTTCTTAAAAATGAAATGAGAAAAAGAATACTTGACTAAAATATCTGCAGATAGTAAATTAACTTTGATCGGTTAAGATGGATTATATGTGAGAGAATTTTTTGATTAGTAAAAAAATTTCTTAACGATTAAAAACTTAATCATAGGTGGATTGTAAAAATATTCCTTTGTGTCTTCAGTCTATTTAATTCGTGCTGTGGAAGTCACAACATAACTGAATGGGCTAATTTAAGACGACAAAAGAGAACTTTAATTTATCAAAATAGTGGTGTAGCAAAGGTGTAATGAACAATTCATTAATTTGTTTTTTTTTCCAATTGATTAATTCTTTACGAAATTTATTAGTTTGTGTTTGGAGTTATAACACCAATGGATCTTCATGATAAAAAACCATGGAGACAGCTTAATTGGTCAATAAATTTACAAGCACAATATGCATTGCCTACAGATCCAACTTATTGGTGGGATAAATGGGATGGTCGTACGTTGGCAAGAGCAAAATCTGAATTTGAGAAATATGGAAATTATGTAAAGGATCAATCTAGGCGATTACTTTATGCAACCATTGAATTGTACATGAATAGAAATGGAAAAAATGGAAAAAAGTGCATACAACGGGCTATTTGTGAAAATGCTGAAATTGATGTATCCGATGGAGTTTTTGCAGAAATTATTCATTTAGCTTTTAAGTATATAAATTTGGGAAAAAAATCAGGTATGGGTTATTATTTTAAAAGTGTATGTTTTAGTCCAACAGGTGATGATAGTGTGGACAGTGAATATCATGAAGCATTTAAAGCAGGAAGATTTGGAGCATTGTGTCACACTTTGTACCCGGAGTGTCCATTTGGTGAAGGTCTTTTAGATAGTATCGCAGTGACTAAAAAAATTGAATTTTGAAAAAAAGAAATATTTGAGTTTTTATTAAATAAAGTTTTTATTGTTTGTATGAAGTAAATTTTGTATTTCGAAAGAGTGATGGTTCCTTTCATTAGAATATCTTCAAGAAGAGAGTACTTTTACAAAAGCTTGGGGTAATGTTAACTTTGAAATGAAAAAATTGATGTAGGGATAGTGACTTGTTATTATTAATTTTGGATATTATTTATTCGTTTCGAACCCCATATAATTTTGCATAATTTATGATGTTAAAAATTCTTCTATTGTAAGCTTAATCGAGACATCAAAGTCAACCGTTCTCATTTAATTTATTGTTTTGTGAAGGATCGATATTTTTTATAATTATTCGATGAAATTCATAATTAGAGTGTAAAACTTTCCGTTCAAGGACTATTTTTTCCAACCTACGATTAGAAAATAATGATTTCAGTTTGTTAGTAGCCACTTTCGTTTCTGATCATTTATTGATTTGAAACTCCATTCAGCAAAAAGTTTCACGAACTCATTTACTAGATTTTTATTTTTTATATTTATTGATATTTAAACTTCAGGGTTTCAGATAAATTTCTAGTAAAAAACTATTCTTTGCAAACTATTCTTTAAAAAAAATATTGATTAGAAATTTTCTGGTCTCATTAGACCAAATTTGTTTTTTGTACTCACTCTTCTTTGTTAATTTAAAAATTATTAAACCATAAAATAAGAAATTAGATTAGCACATCTTTGAATTTTCATTTTTCTGGTTAAAAATTTTGAAATGNAAAAAATATTGATTAGAAATTTTCTGGTCTCATTAGACCAAATTTGTTTTTTGTACTCACTCTTCTTTGTTAATTTAAAAATTATTAAACCATAAAATAAGAAATTAGATTAGCACATCTTTGAATTTTCATTTTTCTGGTTAAAAATTTTGAAATGATTTTTATAAAACTTATTTAAGATTTTTAAATCATTTATGAAGTCGAAACTCTTTCTAAATTCTTAGAATATCATTTGTTGGAAATATGAACAAGGGCACTGAAAACTATCTTCCTTGGGTTTTTCTTTGTATAAGCATTTAATGTGTTGTAAAATGTTCAGATCTTTAAAAGTTGTGATTATAAATTTATAAATTTATTTTTTTTTCTTAATTGGTAAATGAAATTATTTTCTCCGGGGTACAGTGCATTTTTCCACCCATTTTCGAGGGACTACTCAATACCAATATTTTATTGTAGCAAGGAATAGAACTGATTAAAATTGATTCATTTTGCAAATGTATTCTGCTGAGGATATGTAGAATTGCACATTTTCACTTTATTACGATGACATCTATTTACGTTTATTTTTCTGGTTTATTCAAAAAATAATTTTAAAAAATTTATGCGCAATAAGCTTAAGATTAGCAACAGTAATGGAGTAAAATATTCTCTTCCAATTTACTGCAAAGTAATTTCATAAGTTATAGGCCATTGTTAACTTATTGTCTGATTTTTTTTTTGTATGATGGTACAAGGACTCAGAAGGGATGGATAGCACATCCTTATCAGGAAAGAGTAATTCGAGTGGGATATCTAGGAACAAAAGGTTAAGTTCAGGAAGAATTGATGAATGTTTTACCTAATTACTTCTGACTGAATATCAAACCTTTCNAGGTAAAAAAAAAACCTTCATCAAATGGTTCATTTAATTAAAATAATTTTTTAAAAGAATTCATGACAAAAATGTATATTTTTCACGTAAGTTTTATACAATCCAAAAACGTTGGATAAGTTCACAAACACAAACAAAAAATTTTTCTAAATTCATTTAAAAATTGTTTACAAAAGTCTCAAGTGATCATAAGAATACTTTCTTCTAAAACTCATATATAAATTGGTGTATGTACATCTTTGAACAGAGCAATTATATTTCAAATTTAAGCATATTCTTCCTTAATTTTCGTTAAAAGTGCGTCACAAGTTTTCTTTGCATCTCCCAAAAGCATAGAAGTATTTGGTTTATAAAATATAGGATTATCAACTGCGGCATATCCTACACCAAGAGATCTTTTCATAACGACAACCTACATTAAAATAAGGAAAATAAAAATAATATTCTCAATTCAGATTTTTATTAAATACCTGATCAGCATTCCAAACACGTAAAACTGGCATTCCAGCAATAATTGNCATCTCCCAAAAGCATAGAAGTATTTGGTTTATAAAATATAGGATTATCAACTGCGGCATATCCTACACCAAGAGATCTTTTCATAACGACAACCTACATTAAAATAAGGAAAATAAAAATAATATTCTCAATTCAGATTTTTATTAAATACCTGATCAGCATTCCAAACACGTAAAACTGGCATTCCAGCAATAATTGAATTGGGATCATCTTGAGCTGCACTATTAACAGTATCATTCGCTCCAATAACAAGGACAAGATCTGTTTCAGAGAAATCTTCATTGATTTCATCCATTTCTAGAACATCATCATATGGAACACCAGCTTCAGCTAAAAGAACATTTAGTTGACCTGGCATACGGCCAGCTACAGGATGAATACCAAATCTAACTTTTTTTCCTTTCGATTTGAGAATTTGAATCATCTCTGCTATTGGATACTGCGCTTTAGCAACACATAAACCATATCCAGGTGTGATAATAATATTTTTGGCATTTCTTATTAGTTCAACGCAATTATCTGTAGTTATTTCTGTGTGTGTACCTGTTATTTCTTTAGGTTTTCCAGTACCAGTTGATGACGTACCATATCCACCTATTTTATATAATATTATCAATAATATTGTTTACTATTCAAGCATATAAAAAACGATTACCTAAAATAACATTTGGCAGTGATCTATTCATTGCTTTGCACATAATATAAGATAAAATAGCTCCAGATGATCCTATTAAGGCACCAACAATAGTCATTAAATTATTATTAAGCATAAAACCTTCAGCACATAATGCCCATCCAGAGTATGAATTAAGTACTGTAATGACAACAGGCATATCAGCTCCTCCAATTGCTGCTGTTAAGGTCAAACCCATTGCTGTTGACATAGCTGATGTTGCTCCTAATAAACCTAAACCACCACTTAATGTCGGTTCCATATAAAATGCTCCCATAGCTAAGGCATTTCCTGCTAATAAGCCTGAATTTATCCAATGCCTTCCGGGTAATAACAATGGAGATGAACTTAAAATTCCCTGTAGTTTTCCATATGCAACTAATGAACCACTAAATGTAACACCACCAATATAAGTTCCCAAAAATAGTGATGTTCTTAAAACATTTACTGCTGGATCTGTTGCTAAGTTGGGAAAATCATGAATATAAGTAGCGATACATGTAAGCATTGCAGCTAATCCTACAAGACTGTAACCAAATTTTAGTCTAAATATTAAAGCAAGCAAGAGGATTTTTATTTTTTTTTTTT
>JXPE01040174.1:2368-12506 GCA_001015215.1 Holcocephala fusca
GATGAATTTTTATCATTAATTATTCATATAAAGTGTTTCTGATGTGTTTTCTAATTTTCGCTACATTTACCTACATTAATTTAAGTACATTTGAGACTATTTTTATGCGAGCTCAAAGTTGAAAAAATTCAAGAAGTTTTCTTTAAAAAGGAAATTTTCAATTCCTTAGCTGAAAAATAAGGATCATAGGCGATCATAGCTTTGGAATTTTTGGTGAAACTACTGTAAGAACAATTAAAAAGTAGAAATTAAATAATTTATTTTTTCTTCCCAGGCGGTTATAGAATTTTTGGTTAGCAAAGGATGATTGTCTTTTTAAAATTAAAGCCATTGTAAGCGTTTCATGCAAAAAATATCTTAACTTCCACCTATATTTTCTTTGAATGTGCTAAACGAATCATTATTAAACTTGTTGGACTATTTTGACAGCTTTGTCAAATATATTCCCTATTGAAGTGCATAGTCAGGTTATTTCCTATTAAAGATAAATAATAGACTGAAATTCATCGAGAATTTTACAATAAAATATGTCAGAATGGTGAGAAAGTATTCGACAGAGCCTGGAATGAAAATATCTAAGATCTTGCTGTCTGCCAAGAAAGATTTTTTGGGATATCAAAGAAATATTCTACATCGATTACATTCCTCATAAAATTATTATCACTGCGACAGGATATTAAAAGGATTTAGAGAAATTGTATTTGAAAACTAAGCGAAAAATACTAAGTTTACTTTCAAAAAGTTTGTTTTTTTTTTCACAACAACACAGAACCTCACACGCGTAATAAAATTTGGAAAAATTAAAGTGGTAAATTTTTTCCATATCACGTGCTCACTCTAAGTAAATAACTTCTTTTTGTCTTCTAAATTTAAGAATCATTTGAAGGAATTGAAAATAGAAGTTGCATAGTAACTAGAAAAATAGGACCTGCTTCAGTATGAACAATGCTTGAAAAAACTTTCTCTTCGGTACCAAAAATTCATTGTAAGAAATGACAATTTTGTACAAAAATAGTACATGTCTGTACCTAAAAAAAAGTATACTAATTTATATTTTTTAACACATTTGTACACTTTAAGAAAAATAGGTGAACTTATTTTTTGCATAACCACCTTGTAATGTGAAAAGTTTTCGAGCGAATTCACGTCGGCAGATGAAGAAGTTAATAAAATTTTTCCCAAAAGAGTTGATCAAAATTATTAAAAATGGTTAGTATTGATTGTCTCTTCTTAGTATTTATTGTAAGTAAAACAATACTATTTTGGAAAAAAATGTCTAATATCGGAAAGCCTAAGTAAAAGCAGGAGTGGATTTAAGCTAAATTCTTTCGAAATATTTTTTGTTTCTAATATTTCTTTTACAAACTTAAAATTAATTTCAACTCATTGCTTTGATTTTATACGATTTTCAAAAATTATTAAAAATAAGCTTTGAAGTGTGTGATTTTTTATCGTGTTTTATGTTGAACGTATCCTAATGGGAATAAAAAACTCAGGTGTTTGCACTTTTTAAAGATTTCACTACAGCTAACTGATGTAGTTAGTAACACACAATTCATTTTTTCGTCCTTGTAATTTTTAATTGCGAAAGTGATAGTGTTATCATTTACATGGTATAGAAATTAAAATATCTCTTGCTGATATTTTTAAGTACACTTAACTAATAGAAAACATTTCGCGATAATAATTTTATTTCAAATATTTTAAAATCGAACACTTTAATTGGATAAAATTCGATTAGGATTACGTCTGATTCAATTATTTTTATGTAAAATTAAAAGAATTATTACTTTTACAGCAACTATTTTAACAATGTTGTCCATTTTTATTAACTATTTAAATTGAATTCAGCGAATTTCATTGAATTGTATAAAATACTATAAATATAAAAATCTTAGCTAAAATTTGCTTTTAAAAGGATAATTTAGGTTCAGTAAATCTTACTCCTTTACAGCAATGATTTTTGAAATAGAATATGGTTGTATTGTGGTAAGTTTCTAGTCATGTAATCATAAGAAGTAAAATTTCTTACGAAATTTATAGAATTTAATTCGAATGCAATTTTATGTTTTTATAAATCACTGTTTAAATTTATGGCTGTTTATAGGACTTGATTATTTTCATTTTTTAATTAAATTAATTGAATTTCACAATTAAACTTATTTTGTGTAGATAACTTTTTAAAAGTTTGTTATAATGTGAACTAAAATCTAATAGTAGCGCGTTTTATTAGTTTGTGGTTCGATAGATAATGTTCTATGTGATATGAAAGCGAATAAAAACAATTTTAAAAAAGCTTAGAGAGAAAGTTCTAAACATTTTAGTTAACATCTACTGAAGGTATTTTATTTAGTTTTTATATTTTATATTTAATCACTTCATATTGGGGTGTCTTTATAAAATTGATCACAATTTAACCGAAATTAAGAAATGATATATTATTTTTTTTTAAGATTTATTATAGAACACAACATTTTTTTTATTGAATTTTAAACAAACACCTCTTGTTTACTTGTTAAAAAAGCACATCACTTCTATAGGAAATAAAATAAACCCAGTAATAGAATTTAAAATGAATATTAAAATTAAGCATGTAACACAGTGTAAGACATTTTGCCGAAATGTGAACCAGCAAATTTTATTTCGTTGTTTTTAATTTTTGTGAAGCTTTTGCACTATTACTTTAGAGTCAGAAAAAGAAAACTTGGAGCTACGTCAAGCAGTTTTGATGCTATGACTGAAACCTGAAACACCCAAGAAAATGAAGAAATGTTTATGGAAGCATAACTCATGCCATGGTTTTGTATTACTCAGGTATTTTCCTTCGCACCAGCTTACCCATCCAGGTTGTAGTTTCCTTGGTGTTTCAATTATTGTCTTATTACTATGAGGTTACTGGTCGATCGGACAAAACAATTGCATAGCATGGATGAAATCTATGCCATCTTACTCCAAATAATGGGGTTTTCACCAAATGTATTTCTTTCTAAATAACATTAAAGATATGCCACTCATGTAAATAATATTAAAGGAAATCGATAACATTCTTTGGAAAGCATACATCAAAATTCGAATAGCAATCAAACCAAACTATCGAAATCAAACAGAAAAAAATTCTTATTACATCAATTAATGATTTCTAGGATTCAATCTATGTTGAAACTTAAATGTAGCACCCTAGGAATGCCCAATTCCTTTCACTTATTATTTAAGAAATTTTTTTTTAATTATTTGACTTGGCACTTTTTTGTTATTTATTTCTTTATTTTTCTCTGTTACTGTCGTCACTTGTGGGCGTTTAGTATTTCTTTTACGGTTGATGATTTAGAAGATTTGTAATTTAGCTGCCATTCTTGATTAACAAGCATGACAACTAAAGACAATACTGCAATAGTAAGAAAGATGAGCTTTTGAGTTTAAACAATGGGGTCATCTTATACATAGTTCCTCTTCACTTCCTCATGAGATAGTCAGTTACATTCGAGAATTTGAACTACCATAAATGCAAATTCTCACAAGTACATTTTCATGTGCAATAAGATAAGTTACCTAAAATATAATTTTATAAGGCATTTGTTGAATTTTGTAATAATTTTTACACGATTTTCCAGTATTTAATTTTATTTTAATTTTTATAAAAATCAACTCGTTTAGCTTTTGAGTCCCGAACATTTAAACTCAAGACTTGAGAGGAATTTGATGATAATATTTGCTTTCTAGTTGAGTTATTTTCTGAGATTTTTGGAATTTGCTTTTGTAATTTTTTAACCAACGCTCTGCAGACCGCAACATAATTTAAATAATTAAATCTGTGATATTGAAAAGTTTTTCATAGTAGAACCTTTCCGCTGAAATTTAAAAAGTAGAATTAACTTTTGTAAATAATTCAATGAATAAGAGCTGTTCAATATTTAGTAAATTAACCTCTTTAGAGATACTGACATGGGATTTTTACTTTTAATTTTTTTTTTTTAACTTAATCTTATTTCAAGTGAAAAACAGTATTTGATTTTTATTGGAGGAAGCGATACAAAGATGTTCATAGTAATATAGGGACAAAATATAACGAAAATTGAGAATTTGTGGGAAGTATTATCATATGGGGAAGATGTAGGTATGTATATAATGTAGCTAAACCATTTACGAGTGAAAGAATGATATTCTAGCTTTGATGAAAGCATTGAATCTCGCTTTTCGAAAAAAAAACAAGCACATGCTTTTGTAAATGAAATCGGTAAGGAACAAAATCAATGCAATATTCACATTGAGCAACATCATCATACGGTGATTTGATGCATTGAAAAATAAGAGTTTGGTGAAATTTTATCACTTTTATTTAAGGGGTTATACGCAGTTTCGAGGCTCAAAAAACGTTTTTCTAAAATAAAAAAATATAATCGATTCTTTTAAAGGATAGATTGAACGAAGGAATAATAAAAATTTTGATTTTTGACAAAATGGGGTTTATTTGAAAAAAATTTTCGTTTTTGGCTGAAATTTTCACTCCAAATTGTTAAAAAAATTAGTAATAATTTTTTTAAATCTTATTCCTTCATTTAATCCCTGAGAAATACATCTAAGAAGATTGTGTAAAAATTTTAGATCGGTTGAAATCGTGCTCACCGACTTTGAGAACACTGTTTTGAGAAAAACGCGTTTAAAGTTTCACAAGTAGTTCACATACAGTTAAAATTGGCTTTATAAGATACATTCAGGTATATCTCCGAAAATAATTATCGGATTGGCTTCAAATTGTCAGAGAATATACTAAAATATATCTACATTCCGAAAATGCAAAAACATCGATTTTTTTTTTTGAAAATTCTAACTGAGTATAACCCCTTAAGCTTTTTTGCTATCAAAACTTTTTAGAGTAGTACAGACACTATAGGGAAGACTTGGTGACTCTTTTCAAAAAATAAAACTACTATGGCTGTAGTCAAGCGCCGTCATCGCAATGGTGGAAGCCCATTGACCAGAAGGCTGACCAGAAGTTAGGCAACTATTTCTGTTTTTTAAAGGTCTCGAGAATATTCAGAACTATATCCTGGAGAGCCTTAGATACTATTCTAACTATAACTCCATTGCATTATGTTCATGCAAAAGCCTTAGAAGCAATCACAAGAAAAATCATGATAAAAACAAACTGGTGGGATTCCATTACGGAGGAACTGTGGAAAACAGCATGCCTTTAACTCAAAATAATAGAGAAGATTGGTTCAAGAGATTGATGTTATATAATTACCATGTTATTATTGTGTTTACATGGATGATTCTAAAAGAGATACTGGGTTTGAATTTGGTATATCATAAACTGGATCTAGAGATAGGAAGGAAATTAGAAAGCTATTCATCTAATCTTCAGTATTAGACTGCAACAATCGATGTTGGGAAAAAATATTTTGGTGAGAAAATAAGTGAATTACAGAAAAATTGCTTTAGATAGTGACAGTCAGGCAGACATGAAAATGCTTAAGAGGTTTATGTTGAAGCACTGGTCGATTAACATCTGTAGACGGACTTTAGATATTGTAAGGAAAAAAAATGAAATCGCTTTGATATATGTACTTGCACACATTGTGTTGGCTGAATATGAGTCTTATCTTATCATACGTTAGCCAAGGAGACTTAAATGATATTTTCAAAACAGAAATTGAATGAAAAATTGATTTTACAACAGTACGAGTGGACAGCCAACTAAGGTTCCAGCTTTTTTTTGGGAATTCAAAACTAATATAAGACTGGAAGGATTCTTAAACTAAATAAAATCAACTTAAAAGACAATTTTAGCCTCGTAAGTCATGATGTTAAGATCAGAATAGTGGGCGTTAGTTTATGTAATACTCAATTCTGACTGCAGAAAGTCTCGAAATCTTCGAAGTCTACTATTGAAATAATTTGATCTCTATACTCGTATTTAGTAGTTAGGTGTTTTTTTTGAGATTTTTAAACTGGCATAGTGATGGCTTTTAATTTATAACTGTGCGAGGGCGTACAACGGATTGTATAGCCTAGTTGTAAGGGAAACCATCATACTTATTCGTCTTAAAAAAAAAAAAAAAACTGGGATAAAAACACAGGATAGAACATGAAATTCAAAAATTAGTATTACATTTTGATCACACCAGAAGCTTCTATTGATCTCTTTAGATTCCTTGAACTTTGTTGGATTTTTGTAATCAAATTTTATTATTAGTTACTTTTTAGATTCTTTGTCCATTCTCAAAATTTATATTCTTTTATATTTTTTAAATTTTCATTTTTGTTTTGGTTTGTTTTGTATTACCGACTATCTCTAATTAATAGATTGACTGTTAATTTTAAACTTTCAAGAATTCACCTTGACGGGATTTATTTAGCGAACTTATAATAAAGATAAGCTGCTAAGAGTTTTTAAAATTTTATAAAGATATTATGTAATTTTAGGGAAGATATTAAAAGAACTTTTGTATGAAATTATTATTTTTCCTAATTATCAAGATTTAAGCTAGGATGATTGAATTATGTAGGCACTGATTCAGCTCGATGTAGCTCGATGTAGCTCGATGTAGCTCGATGTAGCTCGATGTATCTCGATGTATCTCGATGTAGCTCGATGTAGCTCGATGGAGTTTGATTATTGGATTTCTGTACGAAAATATCCAAAAATATTTTAAGCAATTTTTTTACATTATTTTTACTTAATAGAAATTTTTGATTGATAGCTCTAAAATATTAAAGTACTTGTTTTCGATTCTATGTACGATTGTATGTATGATAAACTTTTTTTGTTATTTGAATAAGTTGACATTTACAGAATTGGTTGGAGTTACTTTAATTCCTAAAATATAATCTTCTTTTTTAAAGCGTATCTGCGTATCAGTCTAAATAAAAAATAAGAAAAAAGATTTTATACCACTAATTAAATTCCCACACCTTAATTAATTCTTGGATGCTCATTGTTAAAAGCTTTTCTATCGTTTATTGCTTGTCATAACAAATCTCATGGGGCTTAACAATAAAAAGGGTTCGCTAGTTTTTTGTTCAGTTTTTTTTTTTTTTTTTTGATATTTTTTTTATNGAAAAAAGATTTTATACCACTAATTAAATTCCCACACCTTAATTAATTCTTGGATGCTCATTGTTAAAAGCTTTTCTATCGTTTATTGCTTGTCATAACAAATCTCATGGGGCTTCACAATAAAAAGGCTTCGCTAGTTTTTTGTTCAGTTTTTTTTTTTTTTTTGTTAATACTTTTCTATGGACAAAGCTTTTTAAGTATAGTCTGAGGTGAATCTAAATTGAATGAATTTATTTTTTAATGGTGTATT
Source organism: Holcocephala fusca (assembly GCA_001015215.1). Classification (NCBI taxonomy): domain Eukaryota; kingdom Metazoa; phylum Arthropoda; class Insecta; order Diptera; family Asilidae; genus Holcocephala; species Holcocephala fusca. The sequence goes on from JXPE01040174.1 coordinate 9,679, forward strand.
CTTTTCTCTAGATGAATACTCGTTTATTTTGCGATATATCACGTATGTAGCGGACATAAGCCTGATTAAGCTGCTGGAGAACTGAGGACTGTCGATTGAGGTCTACTTTATTCAAAGTAGTTTTCGCATTAACTTGGCTTGATTAATGACACCAGTTGATGCACACTTTGTGATGAATCAAATAATTGACAAATTTCCTGTATCTTTTATAATAAATTTCTTGTATACGCTCGTATAAATTTTAATATTTGCAATATGTGTCCCATCATCATAACGAAAGCAAATGACCGAGAAAAGGCAATTATTGTTGAAAATATTAACATAACATAGAAAGTCAGTGGCTGCATTATTCGTACTAGAAGTTAAGTGTGTAGTTAACTATTTTTAATTAAATTCATGCATGGTTATTTTTTTTTTCATTTAACAATAAATTCCAAGTAGTTTCATACAGGGATGCATCTTATCGCTTTTTATTTTTTATTAAATTATTGAATAAAAGTTTATGTTTATCTACGAATCTTAGCGAAGCACCTAAGTAGTATTAAGTTTTGAATAATTAGAGCATAAACAATATTCGTTTATATAAACTTACAAATCGAACTTCTTAATCTGATATGGGTTTTATAACTTTATTATTATCTAATCATTTTGGTTGGAATTTCTAAAATTTATAACTTTGGTTTTCATTCTTTGTTTTTGTTTTATTAAATTAATAGCTGATTGCTTATCAGTAATGTAAAAAAAATTATGTACAAGGCAGTAGGATACATCCAGTAATCATAACAAACAATTAGCATAATTAATAAAAATTTTCTGGAACGATAATTTCTTTTTGAATAATTCTAAATTAGACGATGCCAAGATTTTCGAGAAGGAAAGATTTTCTATTGATGTTACACGTTCATTTATGGATTTCAAAATCTTTATAGAAGTGAATACGACTTTTTTTTTTAATATAATTTTCTTTTCAATTTCAACGTTGTCTTAGAGGGTTTATGCTACTAGAAAAATATCATATTTCAGCATTAAATTGGACATTGATGTTGTAATTTGATTTGAAAATCTTTTTGAAAAAATTTCCTTTAGGTTAATAAAACAAATGAAAATAAAATAATTGACAAAAATTGTCTGCGTATTTTATAGTTTTGCCTTGATTAATTAATTAAGCGGAGTATTATCGTGATGAGAGAAGACTATAGTATTATTGCATTTTCTATTGTGGATTGATTTCTATTAATTTGGGCTCAAAGTAAATCCATCAATCTATCACTTATTACATGATAGAGACCATTGCGTCAAAAAAGTTAGTTAAATCCATTATCCAAATTTCATGGGACTATGCNGTATTTTATAGTTTTGCCTTGATTAATTAATTAAGCGGAGTATTATCGTGATGAGAGAAGACTATAGTATTATTGCATTTTCTATTGTGGATTGATTTCTATTAATTTGGGCTCAAAGTAAATCCATCAATCTATCACTTATTACATGATAGAGACCATTGCGTCAAAAAAGTTAGTTAAATCCATTATCCAAATTTCATGGGACTATGCATTCAAATTAAATGGCTTGCAATTGGATTAATAAGGCATTATCTTTCAAAATATTCACTAGTTTTTGAGATGTTGTCGGGGATTTTTAAAATATTTGATTTTTTTGAATAAAGAGTTTGTATTATATTTCGTTTACTGAAAGGATTTTTGGCCCTCCAAACATGTGAAATGTTAAAAAGTGTATGAACGTATGCACGATTATCAGCATTAACTGATGAGATTCATGTCAATCAAATTAAGAACTTGTGCTCAAAAAAATTGGAAAATATAGCTTTTCAGATGTTTGTGTGCCTCTTTGAAAAAGAGCATTAAATTAGCACATGTGATGAGATGATTTCCGACTATCAACCGGTTATGAAATGCACTATTGCGGACGATGAAACTTTGATCTATGCCTTCTAGCCTGAAATAAGTGACTAATCACGTGAATATTGTACAAAAGGTGAAACAAAGTTGAAAACACACACCAAAGTCTATACCTACATCACACTAAATCTACACCTTTAACCTGACTTAATAATCGGTTTGAGTTTAGATTTTAGATTGATCGCATAAAAGTGTAAAAGACTGACATAAAAAACTATTATCCCAATTTATTTAGCCTTCAATACGTGCAAAAAATTTGTATAAAAAAAGAGTATCACGAAATGCTAATGATATAAATTTTTGCCACTGAAATAGTCTTGAATTTCTTTGTTAATCCACTGTTTTAATTTTTTTTTTGGTTGGTTCTGATGTATCCATTTTTCTTTATTGTAGCCAATAATCCTTACATATTCAAAATTAAGCGCGCTTTTGGTTCAGAGACACCATTCGCGGGTATACCCATCTCGATTAGACGTTCGACATTTTCAAAATTGTGCTTAAAATTAGTCGTCACCTTATATCACTAAGAACTTGATTCCAGAACATTTAGCAACATTAGCATACACTGGCGAAAATTCATCGTACACCTTAATCATCAAAGCCCAATAGCCCACGAAAACACTGATCCTTTTTTTTAATTTGTTCATTTTAAAAGAATAAACAAAACCTTCTTATAGAGTAGCGATACTAAGAAATTAATAGTATACTAATTATTTACTAATTAACTTTTTGTACTAAAAATGATTTCATTATAAACATAAGGAAATTATATCTTTAGCTGTGCAAAACATTATTCATTATTTGCTTCTGTTCTATGATATTTTTTTAAAACCGTCACGTGTTTTATTAGTGAATTGCAATGAGTGAGAGATTTCATTCGTATATCGTTATCATCGTTATCGCTAGAAT
>JXPE01040211.1:0-16079 GCA_001015215.1 Holcocephala fusca
GCTTGTGGAAATTTCTTTAAATAGCATAAAAGTGAAAAATCTAGAAGTCGATTTAATTCAGCTTTCTTTTTGAATAATAACCTTAAAGAAATAATCGATGAAATATTATCGGAACCAATCAAGAGTGATTCTAAAATAACTGTCGGAGATAAAGCTAGAATACTATATCAGTCATGCCTACAAGCAGATTTGTACCCATATAAAAGGAGTAAAGTATATCTAGATTTAGTAAATTCCTTAGGAGGTTGGCCTGTTCTCGATTCCAGTTGGAAGGAGGAGAACTTTGATTGGTGGAACGTAACAATTCAATTGCAGGCATACGGAATTAAGACGATATTGGAATCATACGTAGTACCTGATTACAGTTATTTGGACTTAACCCAGTTTGGACTATTTAACTTTCGTGATAGTTTAAATAAGCCACATTCAGTAGAATTTAGGAAAAACAAAGAATTTGCTAAGTACATCATGACAATGTATGGGGTTCCTAGAGCAAAAGCCAGCATAGCATTTGCAGAAATCGTACAATTTGGGAAAGCATTCAAAGATCTGATAATAGATGATGAAGAAAGCGAAGATATGACGCTAGATGAGTTGGATGAATTCAGCCCAAATATGAATTGGAGAATGTATTTTTCATCAGTTCATAATAAGCACCAGTTGGAGAGAACTAATATTACAGTTTATAATGAGGAAGGCATACGAAAACTTCCAGATCTATTTCAAGGGAAATACATTCGATATGCAGCTAATTATTTTATGACGAAACTTCTTTTCCATTTGCATGATGAGCTGCAGTATAGCAAGGAAAAAAAAAGCTACTGCATAGATAAAACCAAAAGTAATATGGACGATGTTGTTAGTGCCATGTTTTTAGAAAGTAAATACCACGAAAAAGATATTGCAGATGAAATTTTACCAATGATGTCATATATTCGAGCTGCTTTTCAGGATAGTATAAAATCTGTAAGTTGGATGGATAAAAAGCTGAAAAAGTCTGCCTTGAAAAATATTCAACAGATCGATATCGAAATAAATGACTCAAGAAATAGTCTGGATTTGGAAAATTTAGTAATAAAATACTATAATTTGGATTTAAAACCTTGTAATTGTTTTCATAACAATATACTTAATATGCTAAAATTTGCACATGCGAATTCTGAATTTACTGAAATGCCATACAGTATTGCAGTTAACGCATTTTATAATCGAAATAAAAATAAGGTGATAATTCCAGCCGGTATATTTCGCAGACCATTTTATTATCCAGAACTTCCGAAATCGTACAACTTTGGAGCTCTTGGTAGTATACTAGCCCATGAGTTTACTCATTCGATGGATGGAAATCATATAAATGAAGACTGGTGGGATGAGATGCAACAGAACTTCTTAACGAACGCATACACTGTTTTCTTAACCAATATGGCAACTATAAGATCGATTCACTAAATCAGCGATTGCAGTCTAATTTAAGTATTGCTGATAATATAGCAGACAATGGTGGTATAAGGCACAGTTTTTACGGTTACAAGAAATGGTTAGAAGCTAATAAAGGAAATATTGATTTGAACAATCAACTGCTTCCAGGACTTAACCTAACCCATTATCAATTATATTTTCTTAGTTATGCGCAACTATGGTGTGAGGAACTTAAAGGGTATAGAGCCAACAAAAATATGCTAAGCAGTAGACATTCACCTGGTAAATGGAGGGTAATTGGTCCATTGTCAAACTTTGATGAATTCAGTAAAGCATTTAATTGCAAGCTAGGGTCTAAAATGAACCCAGAAAAAAAATGCATTCTTTGGTGAACAATAGCAGATGGTCTTACCTTAAACTATAATTAGAATAATTTAGAGTGAAGTCCTTCAAGGATAACATTGTCTTTTAAATTGGTTTTTCTCAGTTTACGTAAAGGAATTACAATATATAATCAACTTATAGCAGAGTAGGTTAATATCATAAGCCTATTAAATTTTTTTAGAAATCTATTGGCATTTCTTCCATTTAAATCTGGCAGGCGCATCTGCTAATGTTTTAATTTCTTTGTAGTTAACGCGTTATTGCAACTTTGGTCTTTTTTAAAAATGAAAATTGAAGTAAAATTAAAAAAAATATTTTTTTGAATAGGTTTTGGTTTGATATAAAAGAAAAAAATTTAACAAAAAAAAAAAAACCAATAAAAACCCATGTACATCGTTTCAGAAAATACCATGCAAAAACTAAACTTCCGGAAAACTTCAAACTTTTCAAATTAAAAGAAAAAATATGGAAAGATTCCATTAAATGGCAAGGGACTTTATTTTTCTTTAGTCCAAACGAAATGTCTTGTTTAGCATTCCAGAGAAACCCCTTTTTTATTCTGAACTTCTTTTGACATATCATTAATGAAATTTTTATCTTCAAAATTTTTAGTGAATTATTTGAAGACCAGGTGATTAGAGGTTTAGAATATTTCGCAGAAAATTGTTCAGCTGTTGAATTGTTGTTGTTGAAGTCAATTAATTTCTGGGGAAATGTGTAATTACCCCTTTTCTATTTTTTTTACATTGAATTAATTAAGCTAATGTTTGTTTTTAGCCCTTACAACATAGTCCTCTAAGAAACAGGTGAGTTGATTCTAAAATATTTTCAGAAAATCTCTTCCTAGAAATTTTCATATATTTAGTTAAAATAAGGTAAGTGATTTTCACAGCAACCAAAATAGTATCGATAACCTAATGATAGCCTTTAAAATAAGACTATTACATTGAAAATTAAAAAACTGTGCCATAAAAATCTGATATTTGCTGAACAAAGGAGACCTTAGCACTTTCTGATAATATTAAAAGCTTTTAATATCAATTTAATAATCTTTTGAATTTTGTAGTCATCCATAAATAATTAATTAGTGGCAATGAAATACTTAAAACTTCATCTTTGAAGTCAATTTTCTGCGAAAACTATTTTCTTGCAGTTTTACTCTGAATATCGACCTAAATGTTTCACTTAGTATACAAAAGTAAAGTTTAGTTTGTGCAATAATGGCGAAAGTTCAGCAAGGATTTTTTTCATTTGTAATTTTTTTATTAATAGAATCTTTTATGAGTGAGTCATATACGGAAAAGATGCTATCTTTTATGGATACATCAGTAAATCCGTGTGAAAATTTCTACGACTTTTCCTGCGGTCATTACTCGGAAGCGAATAAGTTACCAAAGGCAATAAAGACTTCTAATATATTCTCTGTGGTAAAAGATGAAATAATCGATGAAATGTATAAAATTTTTACTGAAGAAGATTCCAGTAATATTCAAAATGATGCACTGTTCAATAAAACGAAGACCATTTATCAAGCGTGTATAAATGCTAATCTTTTTGAATATAAAAAAAGTGAAGTTTATTTAAATTTAATCGAGTCACTTGGGGGTTGGCCCGTCTTAAAACCTGATTGGAGAGCTGATGAATTTGATTGGTTTCAAGTGATTTCTATCCTAAAAAAATATAATATAGAAATAATTTTTAGAGAGTCAGTATCTGGATCAGTGATAGGAATTGAACCGGACTTATTCGGACTTACGAGATTAAATGTGCTTGATATTCATAGAAAATATTCAAGAGCTTTTCAATTAAATAAAAAATTATCTGCTAAGATTATGAAAATGTATGGTGTGCCATCAAAAGCTGCTAAACGAGCATTTGATGAAATCATTGAATTTGGAAAACAAGTGACGAATGTCGAAAGACTAGCTCGAATATACAATGAAGACATTTCGACTCATACTATTAAATCACTTAATGAGTTTGAATCTCTTTCTTTTGATTGGGAGATGTATTTTACGGGAATATTTGAAAGTCCTGCTAATACCTCCACTGAAGTATTAGTAAAATCTAAAGAGTTTTTTGAATATATTCCGATGGCTTTCCGGCAGAAATATTTACGTGGAGCTGCTAATTATATCTTTCTTAAAATGTTATATCTTTTACACGATGAATTTCGATATCCTAAATATCCGAAACGATTCTGTTTCTTCTACATTGATGAATTTATGAAATCATTTTTAAACGTATTTTATTTGCGAAGCAAATACTATCGTCGAAGTACTAAAAATGAAATAGGTATACTTTTGACAAACATACAAAGCGCTTTTAGAGAAACTATTTCAAGTTCTGACTGGATGGATGATTCTACAAAGGTTAGAGCTCTTGCAAAGCTAGAAATGATGAAGATCTTGTACAATGATGAAGAAGCATACTCAGTCGATATGAATGAGATTGACAAAAAATGTTGCAAGGATTTAGATGTTAACTTTGATGATTTTTTTGGAAATCACTTGAAGATTCAACGATTGGAAAAAAAAATTAATCATAGGCATTTTATAGCTTCAACAGAAGCAGACATTTCCAATATTGAGCTAATACCTCTCAAGGTTAACGCTTTTTATTCCTCAAGAAATATTGTTTATATCTTTCCTCCAATCTTAAGACCACCATTTTATAATAAAAATTTGCCTATGATTTACAATTTTGCTTCAATAGGGCGAATACTTGGACATGAAATCACTCATGGGTTCGATTACGATGGACGAAAATTAGATGGAAATGGGATTATGACAGATTGGTGGAGTCCAGAATCATCTGTTCAATTTGAAGAAAAAGCAAAATGCTTCAGAGATCAATACAACGGTTTTAAACTCCCCGAATTAAATGAACGAGTCAACGGTACAACAACATTAGCTGAGAATATTGCTGACAATGGTGGACTTAGACAAGCATTTAAAGGGTTTCAAAAGTGGTTAATGTATCATCAGAATGAATCACATGAACAACTTATGCTAGGTCATAATTTTACTCAAATGCAAACATTTTTTATTGTATATGGTCAAACATTTTGTGAGAAATTGGATTGGAACGGTCATAAGGGTAGTTTGGATGAGGAACATGCACCCAATAGATTTCGTCTAATAGGTACTTTACAGAATTTTGATGAATTTCAAACAGCTTTCAATTGCAAATTAGGAACTCTGATGAATCCTGTAAAGAAATGTGTCTTATGGTAATAAATGTGGCAAAGGAATATGTTTTGATGCATTTTATAATAATTTAAAAAACAATTGATTAAATGAATTTACTTTTCTGACAATTCAAAAGTGAACTGAGTAGATTATCTTAGAGAACGATTACAGTCTCCTGTAATCTTGTTGAAAGGTCGGAACCTAGTAATTTATTACTTGGCTTAACTAAAAACCAATTTTAAATGTTTACTAAAAATGTTATTCATCTCAACAGTTCGAACTGAACTAAATAGAGGAATTGAATTTTACATTAGAACTGAAACTAGTAAACAGCTAATACTAAAATTTTTAAATTTGAGAAAGCCGCTCCCAAAAATACAACAATTGCGGCTTTAACAAATGGTGTCCAGAGAGTATGCATTGCATTGCACTCGTTCCAGATGTGCCTTTTGTCGATAAACTTTCGTCTGTTTGGTCTTTTCTTCGTTACAAGTTTTAGCGTTGAGGCTTGATGTGTCTATAATTTAATATTAATTTCTATTTCTGTCGTTTATCTTCCATGGGGTATGATAATAGAATTCCTAATATGATAATTGTACAGAAAAGCAATCCATATCTGGTCCACTAGTAATTAAATAGGTTTTTCGGCTTTTAAGAGTTCTAAATTGTTTGTATTATGCACATAAAGCACTTTGATTTACAAGTGATAAGTAAGGTATAAAGCATTCAGTTTTATTGCCATAAGGGTTCTGTCCTTTTTACAAGTTACATTTCTACTTTTAACGAGATTAACAAGATTGTAAGATATTTTGGACGCAGATAGAAATACTAATATATCTTTTAAATCACAAGAGAAAGAGAGTGTAACTTTTAGGAATTTGATTTAATCTTTAGAATATCCAAATGTTAACTTCGAGTTTTTTTAAGGTTAATCAAAATTTTCAACTAGAACTTTATAGACTTCTTTCTGTTTTTGACCACCTAAAAGGAGGTTTCCTTGTAAGTCAGAAAAATATTTGTTTGGTTAAAAATTTAGCCACAGTTTACATCTAAAAAAATTAAATGCTTTGTGCTTGAGGTTTGCTGTGGTCGCAATAAAATTACATAGTCATAGTTTTGAAAACAGACTAATACATGAACTCGAATAAAATTGAATAATAATTCACCAGCAGGAAGTAATACACAGGAAGTAAGGAAATAAAGGAGTTGAATTTGGTCAAGATGTGTATCTTTTTTTAGGTTACTTTTGAAGAGCTCAGCGCTATATTGAGAATGATGTTATCTCCATACTAACTTCAATTTCAGAGAAATTATGTTTTGATTAGCTTATGGATTAGTCCATGGCAATGGACTGCAAACAAGAACTAAATATAATTCCCCTGAATGCTTTATCATTTTTCTGTGGTTTCCCCGCTTATGAAGTACCTGATTTAGAAAATGACTACAAGTACATGAAACTGAACGCACTGAAGAAATATACAATTTAGAACCTCCATATCTATGGGAATCACTATTTAACCTTTAACATGAATTATCTCTCTTGATAGTAATCTTATGTTGAAATATAAAAGCTTGTACACTATAGGAAGAGTTAGTTTTCTGCCATCTATTTAAATTGCGTTTAATACTACTTCGCTACTAAAAGAATAAAAAAATGTGCAGTGTACTATTTTCGTTTATAGTTTTATCGATTGTCCAAAATTGTTTATCAGATGACATCTTAAAGGAACGATTAGAGTATTCCTCGAAAATTAGTTCCTATATGAATAGGTCCGTGGATCCTTGTGATGATTTTTATGAATTTTGCTGTGGAAATTATTTTGCTGTAAATAAGCCTAAGCTCGGAATTGGAATTCAAAGTGCGTTGTTAAACATTGAAAATGAAGAAATCAGTACGTTTCGAGAATTATTGATGAAATCAATTAATAATCAGTCAAATATTTCATCTATTAAATATAAAGTTAGAGCAGCTTATCAAAGTTGTATGCAAGCGAATATATTTGAGTTTAAAAAAAGTGAGTCTTATATAAAATTAATTGAAAGTATTGGAGGTTGGCCAGCTTTGGATTCTAACTGGAAAACAGAGAACTTTGATTGGCTAAATACGATGACTATTCTACAGCAATATGGTGTTAATTTCTTTATTAAAGAAGATGTACGTACTGATCCAGAGTTTTCCATTCAACTGCAACCAGATAGTTTTGGATTAATAGAGTTATCTCGAGAGGACATTGATAGAGTATCATCAAGGCCTTATCAAATTAATAAAAAAATAATAATGAAAATTATGGAAATTTATGGTATTCCAAAAAAAAATGCTCGCAAAGCTTTTAAAGAAATTCTAGAATTTGGAAAACATGTTGCTTTTACTGATTTTATGAAGATTGCCTTAGAATTTGCACCTTTTGGGGTAGAAGGCTTACATACACTTTCAAATCTTACCGATCTAACCCCAGCTTATAATTGGCAAAAGTACTTTTCAGATATAGCTGGAGCGCAAGTGAATTTTACCCAGGATATATTCTTCGTTCCTGCTTTAGAAATCTTGGAAACTCTTCCAGATGTTTTTAAAAACAGTGATATAATACGTGGTGCGGCAAATTATGCAGCTATTAAATTACTTTATGGATTACATAGGGAGATAGCATCTCCAAAATACCCTGAAAGGTTTTGCTTTTTTCAAATACAAAAATATATGGGTTCTGCACTCAGTTTAATTTACTCAGAAAGTAAATATCGATCACAAGATAATGAAAACGAGGCATGGACTGTTCTTAATTATACTAGAAATGCCTTCAAGAATACTATAAAATCATCCGATTGGTTAGATGTCGACGCCAAAAGAAGAACTGCTGCAAAACTAGAAAATATGAAAATTACAATTGGTTACTCGAATTTAACGTTGCATTCTGATGACATTGAAATTGAATACAGCGATCTTGCTATAACACCTGACAATTTTTATGAAAATTATTTAAATTTGAGAAGACATCATCAAAAAAAATTGCATGATTTTCTTGTAATTGGTAAGCTGGACAGTTACAGAGTTATATCGCCATTGCTGATAGACTTAAATGCGTTTTATAGTTTTTCTCGGAATCAATTGATTATACCGTCTGTTTTATTAATAAAACCGTACGCTTACCCTGAACTACCGAAATCGTATAATTTTGGAAGTATTGGTCGTACAATTGGTCATGAAATGGTCCACAGTCTGGACTCCATGGGAAAACTTTATAACGAATTTGCCAAAATGGATTTATGGTGGAGTAATGAATCCATTAAAGCGTATAATGAACGTGAAGAATGCTTTGAGAATCAATATAATGCTTACAGAATTCCGGAACTAAATACATTTATAAATGGAGAGGACAGCATTCAAGAAAATATTGCTGATAATGGTGGAATTAGAAGTACATACTATGGTTATGTGAATTGGTTAAAGGATCATAACGGAAATAGTAATGAAGATATCGAGACTCTTCCAGGATTAGACCTGACTAATTACCAGCTATTTTTTTTGGGATTTGGACAAATGTTTTGTTCAAGATACAACAGCAAGAAGGCATATAAATTATATATTGATGGTACTTATGCTGTAGAAAAATATCGACTTATAGGAAGTTTATCAAATTTCGAAGAATTTAGTAAACATTTTAATTGTAAGAAGGGAACCAGAATGAATCCACAGAAAAAGTGTATGATATGGTAGAAGTAAGAATTTAAATAAAACAATTTATTAAATATATTTTGTATACTGGCATTTATTATTGTCTATTTTAGAATTACTTTTAAAGTATTTTTCACTATACATGCCTTTTGATAAAATTAATACCGAAGGAGAAGAGTTTTCCTGTAGCAAACCATTGAAATCCAAATTTCATCTATTTTAAGATGTATACAGAAAAAACACAAGTTTGGATAATGATATGATGTTAGAACATAATAACTCTATTCGTTTACTTTAAATTTCTTTCATGTTTACCACATACCAAGCTTATAGTTACTGCCCGAGTATCAGACCCCATACAACGTTAAGAATTTGTTATAGAAAAATGTCGTGGGTAATTCAATGATTACGCCATTGAGCTAGTAGGCCGGATTATTTTAAAAGAATATCAGGTGTATAGAGCTTGAATTAAAAATTAATTAGTGTGGAAAACTTAACTCCTAATGTATGTATGTTTTCACTTTAGGAAAATAAAGAAAAAAATATTTTACTCAACAGGAGATATTAGCTCTTGAAGAAGGTAATAGAATTCTGGCGGTGAAACGAATTATATAAATACCGCAATTTTTCAAGAATCAAAGAAATCCACATAGCATCTTTTAATTCCTAGTTTCTAAAACGTAACGTCTTTTTAAAACAGTAGATAGAGATAAGAAATAGAGACTCTAAATTCCGCCAAAGGGTGAAAAATTATATACTCGCACAAGACTACGAGAATAGTCGAAAATTGAAATTTTTGAAAATTATAGAATTTATATATAAATGCATTCTCAATAGAAGGAGTGAATGTTTGAGCTCAATAACTAATTTACCCTAACGCTATGAGAAACCTTTATCAGGATTAAATCTGGACTAAACCTTATATGTGTATGAGGAGAGCGTGAAACAGCATGTTCTACAAACAAATTACGCGTCTACTTAAGCAACTTAAATAAAAAAAATGTTATCACATAAAGTTGACATTTACCCCGTCAAATGAAATTCTTTCAACACTAAAATTATTGATAATAATTCTCTTTTCTTTATTTGAATAAAATATTATCATCTCAGAAAATGAGCTTAGTTACATATGAAACTCTAAAAAGTGCGGTGAGTTGAAGAATAATGGCACACATTAAAATTTTCAGAATATTTTTCTTATTTTTGACAATATCTCTTAGAATCAGTGGTGATGATGATAACGAAAGTGATGACATTTTTAAAATGTCGTTTAACATAGAAGAATTAATGGAGCTTTACGAAAAACAAAGTTATTTTTTTAATATGTTCGAAAATATAGACCTTAGTTCGGATGCATGCACTAATTTTTATCAATACGCTTGTGGGGATTTTAACGAAATGAATCCTATGGAGCCAGGAAAAATAGGTCACGGAACTGTATACAAAATGATTGAAACTATTAATGAAAATTTACATGAAATACTTGATCTTAATTTTGCAAATGAGGATAAAAATCCGCCAAAAACACCTTCGAGTATTGATGATGTAGATAAAAGGTTAAAAATTAATAATAATGATGTCGTAATTAAAACAAGACTATTTTATAATTCATGCTTAGAGGCTAATGTTTTTAATTATAAAAAAAGTGATGTATATGCAGAAGTAATTAAATCTCTCGGTGGTATGCCAGCTATAGAGCCAAATTGGAACAATACAGAATTTGATTTGACTAAAGCTATTGCCACTCTTCGTAAATATGATGCAGTTGCATTTATCGATGAATACACAACTCAGAAATATATTTATGTTAAAAAGGCAAAAGATTTCGGACTAATACCAATAAATTTAGCTGATCTTAATAGAATTTCATCGAAAATGTACAATATTAATAAAAAACTGATGATACATTTGATGGTAGTGTATGGAGCAAATGAAAATGATGCTATAGATTCGGCGGATGAAATACTGCAATTCGGAAAGAGATTCTTCAATAAAACACAAGAAAACCAGTATAGTAAATCAAAATATATAAAAATTTCATATTTAGCGAAATATTATTCCCAAATAAATTGGATTGATTACTTTTCTATTATTTTTGGATATCCTATCGATGGAAACTTAAAAGTGATAATTTCAGATCTAAATTACTTTAAAACGTTTGCAGAAGTATTTCAAGAAGCAGATAAAAGGATTATTTCCAACTATTTAATGCTTAAATTGCTCTTTGAACTGCATAATGAATTAAAAAGTCCTCAATATCTGCAGATGTTTTGTATTAAACAAACTCAGAAATGGTTGGAACCAATTCCTAATCTTATGTACATTAATAGTGAGCTGTATGATCACTCATCTGAGCAAAGAGTTTCTATAATGGTAGAAGACATAAAAAATGCCTTTAAAGACGTAATTGAAGAAGCTGATTGGTTAGACGAAACAACAAAAGTATCAGCAATTAATAAATTACTGGAAATGAAAGTGCTAATTGGAAAAAAAGGTATTGACATAGACATTGAAATGTTCAATGATGTTTATGAGAACTTAAAAATAATTCCAAAAAATTATTTTCAAAATAATATAAATGCTCGGCGTTTTAAAATTGAAAACAATCATAAAATGGTGTTGAAAAAAGAAAACCTCGTCAGCCAAACCAAAGTCGATATTGAAGTAAATGCTCGATATCGAGTTACATCCAATGAACTAGTTCTTCCAGCTGGAATTTTACAAAAGCCTATGTTTCACAGTAAAATGCCAGCAGCTTATAATTTCGCTAGTATGGGTGGTAATATAATAGGACATGAAATTATTCACGGATTTGATAGTATTGGACGCCACTATGACAACAAAGGAAACAAAGTTAACTGGTGGTCTTCTAATTCGAGCAATGAATTTGATAAAAAAGCCGAATGTTTTGTAAAGCAATACGAAAACTACATAATCGAAGAAGTACATCGGCATGTAAATGGTAGCACGACACTTCCAGAAAATATTGCGGATAATGGAGGACTACGACTTGGATATTTTGCTTACAAAAAGTGGTTGCAAAATAACAAAATAAATGAAACTATCAAATTTCCGTTTGTCGAGTTTACAAATTTACAATTTTATTTCTTAAGTTTTGCCCATGCTTCCTGTAGTGAGCTTAAAAGGAAAGGTTTATTGCGCGTTGCAGAAGATGTTCATACCACCGATAAGTTTCGTGTAATTGGCCCTTTATCAAATTTTGATGAGTTTTCGAAAGTTTTCAATTGCTCTAAAGATTCGCCTATGAATCCGGTAAATAAATGTATTTTATGGTAAATTTTTTTGTATAAATTCTTATCGTGAGTAGTTTTTGTTTGTTTCATTTGATCTTTGAAAAATAAAAAAATATCTACATTATTCAGCTAACTCATCCATGAAGCTGATTCATAGTCTCTGCAATAATTGTCACTTTGAATAACTAAGTTCTTTCAACAATTTATTGAGCTCTTTCAGAAAGTAATTTCATTTCTTTTTATGAACATTAAATACGATTTTCTTATAGTGAATAAATATTTTATTGAATTGTATATTGTTCATTTTGTCGCTTTTCTGGTACCAGTATGTTTCCACACTGATAAAATTTTTGTTCTTTGGTGATAAAAACCGATCCAGGGAATTGTGATCTCCTTATTTTCACAATTGTCAGTTATGAAGAATATGACCGGTGTGGCGGTACATGCCATTCAAATTGTAACAATTTTTGCCGTGATATCAAACTTGCATGAGCTCTCGCATTATACTTTTCTTTTGGTCAATTCTTACCTTTCTTGTATAAGTGGATTATTCGATTTATCCATTTTAAGATAGTAAACTTCAGAAATAGCACTTTCTCGACCCGGAGGTTTTGCTATGAACTAGGTTAAGACGCCAATTGGCGTATTGGTGGTATTATTCAATAGAAGCTAACGAAAAAAACGGTTTCCTTTAAATTCCACCAGGCATAAACCATCAATCTTCGTACTCGATAAATTTAATAACTCAACGACCTCAGGAGTTATTATTCGGTGGCTTGATTAAAAAATGCTTTTATTGCGTTGTCGCCAACTTTAACTGACCTTCCAGAACATCACAATTGCCGAATCAACACTTTACAAACCGTTTTGGCACTGGGGTTCTGTTAACACATTTTAACCATACGCATCCGATTGAGTTAGTAACAGTTTTGGCTTTTTGTTAGTAAAAATCTGAAATATGCCGAAAATTTTACTTTTTAATTCCTATATTTGACAAGGACACCAACCAAAATCTACTCCATAGAATCTAAACGAACTTTTCATTATAAATAAGTCTTACAATATCAGCTGTAAAAATATTTAATAAAAAAGTACAACTAAGACCTTTGATGGGAAAAAACAAAATTGCTTCAACCCAATACTTAACACTCGTTTTAATTAAATTAAATTTTGCTAAAGCTTAATAGACTTTCTATTAAAAAAACTCATATCATTAAGTAACATTTTTGGAAACACCTCGATGAAAATTAAAATAGGGCATTGATGCAAAAAATATTATTTTTGCTGCCACAGTTGGCGTAGTGTAGAATTACAACTGGATTTAAAAAATCTTTGGAGACACAAATCAGAAAGCTAAATGCATTAAACAATTAAAATAATGTTTATAAATTAAATAAATTTTTTTAATTACTTCTAAACCAGTATAAAGATCATCAAAAACTCATGTGTTTATAACGATTTCAAAAATATACGTAGTTAGTTTTACTAAATTTTTCCTATTTAAAAAAAAATGAACGTTTTAAGAAGAGTTTTTTTTTAACTATGGCAAAGAAGTAAGGTACCACACTGCTTAACATGATAAACAAGCTACTAGCTACTAGCGAATGCCACTAGTTCTGGAATTTGTGAGCTTAAGTCAAGCCTAGTGTTACATAAAGGACGACGATGCACTGGTAACCAGAACCTCAGAAAGTATAATATAGGGTGAAACCATTTTGAAAGATCTATCATATGCTGACGACTTCACGTTAATACCAAGCAACTATAATAATCATTGTATATTGTATTGATAGCCTCAATTTCACGGCTTAAAAATAAATGATAATCTATGGAACGTTACGAAACGTTAACCTATCTAAAAATTCATCTACTCTCCAGGCACTCAAATAATAAAATAAAGAATATAGAAAGAATAGAAAATTTACTTCGCGAAAAAAAGACTGGACTACAATACAGAGATAAGTACTGCTGTTGTTTTAACATGAGAAGAAGTAAGAATAAAAAATTGAGAAAAGACACTCCTGGAAAACATGTGTGGATCTCTATGTTCCCTCGGACATAGGGTCTAAACTTTTCTTAAATTTTCTCATTTATCTGAAATGCATTGTGAATAATAGTATGAGCTTCTCAGATCTTTTCAGATTTTTTCAACAGTTAATTTTTTTTCATTAATTTTTATTTTTTATTATCTAATATTAGCTTTTTTTAAAACGAAAAACCCTTTCTGATAAGGTTCCACAAGCGTTGACTCAATTTGCTTTAAAATCTGTTAAACCATTTCATTACAGGGCATTCTCCTAATTGGCATTTAGTTTAAGTGTAACGAAACTTGCGTCGAGTGTAATTTCATTAAAATGTGAATGTGAATTAAAATGATTTTGTGTTTTTATTAGTCAAATAGAAGAAAATTCATAGTGCGATGCTAAAACTAAATTATTGTGTTGCGCCATGACTTTTGTGAATTAATGAGTATAGGTCTCTAGCAAGAAATTTTTTCATAGCACTATCAAGGAAGTTATTTGAAGCATTTAAGATATTTCCAAAATAAGTCTGCTTGGTTAATAAATCACATAAAACCTGTTGCACCTTTCCCTTTTTCGTTACAGTAAGCCATAAAGTCTTGAGGTGCACAGAAACAGAACATCGTTTTTTTCTATTCCGCTGGTACCATGAAATATGATTAATTCCCGGAAATGCCATAATTCAGGAGAGGGTTAAAATCTATTTAGGGAACTAACATGAACCGTTTGATGATGAAAACAAAGTCGTTTTAGAAATGTTGACAAAATAGAGGACTAAGTCCGTTTAGAATATGTTGGGAACTGCATCCTAGTTCCCATGAAGAGATTCATTTAATGAAGTTTTGGATAGCTTTTTGAACATATTCTAGCACTATACTTGCTGGTTTCTTTTCAAACTTAACATCAGCAGTTTTTGAAATTCACACTTTCTTACATGATGTCACATTTGATTTTATTCCGAAACTTCTAACAATCTATTTCTCTGATTTTGACGGATTCCCCGCTGAACTAATTTATTTCAGTTCTTCCGTGTATACACACATTTATTCGTAATTAGCAATCTTTAAATTCAGCGTATTTATTTGAGTTTCGGAAAAGTTTCTTTAACTAGTTCCTTAATTACCATCCTATTGCCAAATTTGCCTAAATTGCTAAATTCTTTGAGTCGCTTGTTTAGTCAAATTTGTTTCCTATTCTGTAAGAAGAATACTTTCCTCTATCACTACGGGTTTTTTCATGGTAGGTCACCTTTAATCCAATTTACATTATATTTAGTCTCGCTATATGCGACAGAGGGCTCAAAGTATCCTCTTATTACAATAAAAATAAGTTGAGCACTATTAAGTTATTTCTGAAAGCTCTTAAATTGGCTATCCAGTAACCTGGATCTGGAGATTCTCATACAGTAAAACAAGTATGTATATTAAGGTGTCAGAGTTTCACATCCTATCTAAAAGTGTGTAGTTGCTGTTCTAATTGTTAAAATTTTTTCCGGAAGGAGGTACGGCAGGAATCTGCACATAAACAAACATTTATTGATTCTAACAAAACTATTGTGTGGTTGTTTAGTGTAATTTTGATTTTGTTTTAAAAGATTTTAATTGCGTTGGGATTGGAGTGGATGAACTGCACAATTGCGCATCAAGGAATGCCCCGTTTTTTTTTTATCAATTTTCTTATCTTTATAATTAATTTTAAATTTATTAACTACTCTTAAATTATTTAAAGAAAACTCTCTCTTTCTCGCTCTCCTATTTAAATTTAGAGACATTGTATTTTAGCTAATCTTGTGCTTAATAATTTTGTCATATTACTAAAGAGAAATGCTGATATTGATCGCACCTTCATATTAAGTTTTAAAATAAGATAATCTGACTTTATGTTAATAAAATAAGAAAATAATTTTTTTTACTTCTTATAAAAAATAGTCTTATATAAAAGTAGACTTTCACTGGCATTTGGACACTGATAATCTGCGTAAAAATTTCTATCAAGAAAGTTTACCAACTCTCTGAAAAAAGGTAATCTGAAGGTGAAATATCAGGAAATTAGGGAAAGGTAAAGTTAGGCAAAGCTGGATCGCTGTTGACCAAAGGTAGAGATTTATTCTAAGTTTCTGTATTCAAATTATCAAACAGGA
>JXPE01040508.1:0-10969 GCA_001015215.1 Holcocephala fusca
TCTACAGAGTAAGAATTTTATAAAAAGTAGAAATGGAATTTAGACCTATTTATAGGAAGTACTGCTTGTATTTCTCTTATCAATGTGATGATTCTTTTCTCATTATTAGAATTCGGAATAGTGAAATTTGTCTTTCTAGATTTGTACAAGAACCGTGTTTCTATCATCATTCCTTGTATTTTCTTTACTTAAAGTGTGTAGGTTAAAACATACGCTGGTACCATTCTGTAAAGTTTCCTTCTTAATTTTTGGTCATCCAGGATTTAACTTAGCTCTAAATTTCTTTGTGGTGTACAAAATCATCCTTAAATATTTGTTAGAACATGTGAAAGTTATCTATTTAATCCAACTACAATGGGCTCGCGCGGATGGCCTAGGTGTTAAAAGACCCGAGAGGATCCTCTCCAAGAGGAAAAAAAAATCTGGTCCAATTGCAGATTTAATAATATAAATCACTAAAAACTTTGCTAAATTTGTTTAATTTTTCATAAAAGTTGCAATGTGTAGCTGAGTCTATAAAATCCTTAATCCTTTCTTTTACATGAGTTTAATCTTTAATTAAGGTTTTTCTTATTTAAAGTTTTCTGTTGATATTCTTAAGGTGGTATATTTTCATTTTCAATTCAATTTTATAAGCAATTACTTGGAATCCATGCAAAATTTTCATAAATTTATTCATTTAAGCTTGATAAATTCTTAAATCAATTNTTTTCATAAATTTAGTCATTTAAGCTTGATAAATTCTTAAATCAATTAATATAAAAGTAAATGTTTCCAATGTCGGCTCCATATATGACGAATGAAGGTAAAAATTTGTTAACAAATTTATCCAAAACTGAAACACTTCATTCTTATAATTCAAATCGATTTTATTAAACCAAATATGTACCACTTTGATTGATGACCTTTTGCCATTTGTTTTTTTCGCAAAAAACCATTATATTATTATTATTGTAGAACCTTGTTAGTTTAGTGGAGAAAACCCGATAAAACATAGGGCACTGTTAAATTAAATTTGAAGCCATTAAGATGGTTTTGCAGGGATCAAAATAAGTTATAGTCTGATGATGCAATTTCTAAACTATACTGTGCATGCATCAAGGCCTTGCCAGTCAAGATTTTTCAGTTATTGTAAGATAGAGCCATCAAAGATGTGTGTAATCTAACGTTGTCTTGACGGAACACAGCATTTTTTTTTATTTATCAATTCTAGCCAATTTTTCTCAATTGCTTGCTTCAGTTGCATTAGTTGTTGATAGTAGTGATTAGAATCAATCATTTAGCCAGGTGATAATATTTCAGGATGAACGATTCCCTTCCAATCCCATCAAATATTCAGTATTATATTTTTTGGTGTCAATCCTGGTTTTGCCTCATCACGATCTTTTTCGCACGATGTTTTAGTATTTTAATCTATTTTCATCTTTTCATTTATTATTATTGCTAAAAACAAAAGGTTGTCTTTGGGAAACTACTAGCTTGAACAAAAAATCATATAACCTTTAGTAGGCACGAAATAAAAGTCTACATATTTTTTAATTTCCTAGTTCTTATACAGCTCTTTCTTTTTGGAGTCTTAACAACCTAAAGAGTTCAGGCTCAAACTGTTACAATAAATTCTTAATTATTGGCTGAATTATAATGAAATTGAACAATCTTTTTTACAAAGTAAGTTTAGTTAAAGTAAAAAGAAAATGACTTTTACGAAAGTTAGATATGAAGAGTTGGAATTAATTCTATTTCGAAGTGAATACTTCCATGTGAAATAAGTGAAATGGATTCTTGGCCCTATTAGCCTGTGCAAATTGTTTTCATTTTGGAAATTTCTAAATTTTTTATTTGATTAAGAAATTTTTAAACCGTGATATCTTAAAATCAGGGTTACATGGAAAAGAGTATTCGAATGCCTTACACTATTTCTTATCTAGGAAAATTGACTCCGCAATTAAAAGACAAGTCAGCAAATTAAATCAATTGCTTTTCAAAATAATATTACATGAAATATTAATCTTTAGGATTATTTTTTTATATCTATTAAAAGTAAAGGTATCACTTGCAAGTCGATTATTAACTAATATTGATCAGTTTGAAATAATGCAAGATGTAAACACAAGAAAAGAAATAATGCATAAGGTTACAGTTTAAATTCGACTATGTTCATACTTCAATAACTAAGAAATGAAAGAGCTAATCTGGTGATATTCCATTTATTTTTAAATTTAAGCAGAAATCATAATACGAAAGATTTTAATTAATTGAATTGTATTGGAAACTAAAACGTGCTGATAAACATGAATAGTAGAACAATTCGCATTTTTTGTAAGATTACCATAATTCCAAATATGTAAAAATTATGTCGAAGGAGTAAATTAAGAGGATCTTTAATTTTATTGATAAAAGTCTCAATAGAGTATTAAGGAGGAATAGTGTTATTGCTATACATAGGCGTCTTTTAATTCAGCTATCAGATTCATTGCATAAATAATGCACAGATTGGTAAAATTGTGTATTGAATTAAGAGACAACAACACGAAATTTTACGTACGTTGCAGTTGAAGGCTTTAGGAAGAATCTTATACTTTATTTCATTCAAATGCTTAATAAAAATTCAGCAAGTTTGCTGTGAGTTAATAGTACATACATAGTTTCTTGGTCTCATAATCTTCTTCCTGAAGGTTGTACGAGCATAATAAATAACCCAATCCCAAAGAAAGATCAAAAATATGACCAAATGGCCGAAATATTAAAATTTAAACATATATTCTTGAAGAGACAACATCATCCAACAACATCAATATTTGAAACTTTCACAAATTGTTTAAGCAATAGAAAAATTCTTGTACGATGGATACTTTACTGATTGACTTATATTACTCAACAAAGGCAAAAACGCCTGGACAGTATAGCTATGGAGAAATAGATATCAAACGTTATTCGATTTTCATTGTTGTATCGAATTTTCGCTATTAATGAAACATGGCTTAAAGACTTTAACCTGGTTGTGAAACTACAGCCTAACAAATGTAGAGATTAAATTTCTTTCTAATCGGTAAAATTTTAAGCTTTAATATCCAACAGCCACAATACCCGGAACCCGTTCAGATTTCATTTCTAGCTTTGATTATTTATTAACAAGGTATACACTATAAATGCAATAAATCATGAATTTATCTATCAATTTTTTAACTTCAACAAACATGATTTTCATTCTTGCTTCGTTTTCCAATTTGCAGTGCTTCAAACCTGTGCATTATTTATGCAATGATTTACATTATATTAAAATAATATGATGGATTTTTTGGTGTCTTAAAAGAAAAAAGTGGAGAACGACGATAAATTATTGAACTAAAGAAAAAACTAATAATCATAAAATGTTTTCAATACTAAACATTTGAAAGTGCAAGTAAAATACAATTAGGCTAATCTTGGTACTAACTTTGAAACAAAAATTAGTAGTGTCACAAATTTTTGGAGAGAAATGTGATGATTTGGTATATCGAATGCAATGTTATTTGATTTCTTTTACTTTTGCTTGAGTATTGAATGTTTTTTTAAATATGGAGATTCAAGAAGAGATCCAAATTATTTTATAGTACATTTTTCTGTACCTAATTCGTAAATATTTTATAATATTCCTTTTGATGATATTCAACAGTTTAATTTTATTAATTTTTACTGAAACAAATTCCAACTAATTATAAAATCTTCCTTAAAGTATGAAATGCTTTCTACTTCGAGTGACGATTGATTGTTGAGAGTCTCTAAAAATTGTTGAAAGAAATGTGGTTTGAAAAATAGTTCACGCAAGTTTGGTACTAAATTAAATTTGATTGACTCTATTTTTGGACTTGATCATATCAGGATTAAGGTAATGGCCTTTCATGTATTGGCGATTGTAGGTGATATAAAAAAATTCCAGTTTTAATGTGTCTCCAAAGTATGAAGCAGAAGGCGTATGAAGTAGTAGGCAACAATATATTTCAGTGTTAAATTGTTTTTGTTAAAAAAAAATGTTAGATACCTTAGAGGTTTTGAAACGTTCTTCTAAAATGCTCCTTTAAAGTCTAATTATATCTCTTTTATATTCTAATTTTTATTTCTTATAGAAGAGTTTTTTTTTCGTATTTTTATCATACAATTAAAGCAAGGATTAATTATGTGCCTAACATCAATAAATATTTAAGAAGTCGTTGCTATTTTCTGAAGCACTACAGAGATGAGAGAAATTGATGTGTTTTGATAGAGTCTTTTGATCGTTACATAAGAATTCCACGATTTTGGTATTTTGTATTAAGCGAAAGCAATTATTTTGATGAAGATTTGATTTAGCTTCATAATAGTATTTGTTTTGTTTTTTCCTCTAACTTTTCATTTCTTATCACTTGTTTCGGGAAGCTTTGATAAGGCTCTATGATAACTAATTATTTATTATTTTGCCTAAATTAGTTTATAAAAAAAGAAAAAAAAATACTCATATATATTCTTTTGTTTTTATTTTTCTCATTTATGCCAGCATTCACTGCATTCACTCATGTATAGCGGAAATCCAAGTAAGATAATACCAGCATTGGCCCGCACATAAGGCTAACAGCTGGATAAGTTTTATCGGATATTGAAGCAAATCAAGTGCACAGATTTATCCAGTCAAAATAATTAGTTCCCTCAGAATTCCTTAAAAAATATTATTTTCATGAAATTTTATCCTGTCTTCGACTATCATCATATGTTTCGGAGCATTCGGTACGCATCATCGGGCAAGCCAACTTCCTTAGATTGAATTTTTGTGGTTAGTCTGAAAGGGTTAATATAGGACCATAACCGAAAAAAAGAAAATAATGATAATACAAAAAACAAAACAAAAAAACTGAATAAGAATAGCAGTAAGAAGACTGATATTGTTAAGTGGGTTATATACGTGTCTTTGAGATAACGAAAGTATTGAAGACGCCTGGGAATTGGATCGCAGTAATCTTATAAGGAAATTTCATGAAAGTAATTACGTGATTTACGTGTTCGATTTTAATCTTTTAAGGATCTACCTATCTATTTTTAGATGTTTTGTGAAGATTCTCTTTCTTTTTGATGATGGTGTACCTAGGAATTTCTTTGTTGAAATTGTGAGCAGCATTTTATGTTTAAAATTCTTTATTTAGTCACAGAGGTAATACACACCTGAAGCTGGCTGATGAATAAGGAGAAGAAAAAATATAGAAATGAATTTATTTCAATGGAAAATGAAACTTAAAAATAGAATCGCTTTGATATCTTTAAAATTTTTACATAAATTTTTTATAAACACATCGCAAGATTTACGATAGACAATTTACAATGAATATAAAAGGATGGACCATTAGTAAGAATTTCACGTTTTTCAATTTCTCGCTAATGCAGTTTAAAAAAAATTACAGAAGGATCTTTAAAGAAAAATTTGAGGGATTTTCTAGTACTAAAAATATTAACAATATTGATTGTCCTTATGCTTGCATGTATTGATGAAAAAAAACTTTAAAAAATCAAAACGATCAGAAAGATGTCAGAATTAAGACCCTTTCTCTTGACTACTCAATTTCCTATGTTTTAGCATGTTTCACAAGTGAAAAAGTGCTTTAAGGATTTCCTACAGCCTGAAATAATATTGAAATTCATGATATCAATTTGTTTACAACGTTCTCGATTTTTTTTCTTTTATGAATAAATTTAATAGAAGGATCACGAGTAAAACCGAAATCTAAAAATAATTCGTAACAATGCTATTTGTAGCTGGGTTTCACATTAAAAATTTCTTAATTCTGAAAGTTTCTTTCAAAAATCTTAAAACCTATATGTGGTTACAATAACGAAATCTTGATCTTGAAAAGCTATGTTAGGTACGAGTACCCTATAGTAAAACTATTGTCCACTAGAAACCAATTTAAAAGTTGAAGATGTTAAAAGAAGTATTTTTTATATTCGATAAACGTAAAAATTGAAAGAAATGTAATATGGTTTTCGCAATTCTAGTAATTCGCTTTAATTTAGGTCTGGATAAGAATGATATCTTTCGGGACAAATTAGAATTACAAAGTTACAGGGCGTTTAAATTTGTTAAATTTATTTTTATAATTAAAATTTTATTATGTGCTCTTGATTGAAGGATATTTCATTCTGTTTATGGTATGATAAAATATGAAGAAGATCAATTCTAATGAAAACAGCATTCAATACACTTTAGAACTACTTATCTAAAATAAGATCATAGAAGAAGCACTCATAAATAAGAATCTTAGAAAGTGTGAATGAGTTATGTAAAAGAAAGTGATTTTAAAACTTAATGGCCATATGCTAAAGATTGCTCTTTATACTTTTTATTAAAATCATCATTCTTTTGAATCAAATGAATTTTAACATTTTACATTTATAAGAAGGTGAATTAAAAGTTTTTTACACGACTCTTTTCTGATTGATTTAAATTGGAATACAAACAGAACGTCATCCTGCCTTAATTTGTTTAGATTTTTTTTTTATTTAGATTGGTTTAGGTATAGCCTTGAGTAAGACCTACAAGAAAAGTGTTATAATTACCTTCAGAACTATCATTCTTAAAGTGATATGTACCAATAATATACTTTCCTATTGTAGCAATCGGACGATTCATTCTTCTCTGACGACGCTCGGGTTATCGTTTAAATCTTCTTTCAGCCAAATATGAAATACTTAACCCTTTCGAGAAGAAGCATTTCTTTTGGGAGAACAAACTTCAGGAGCCAACATTTTTTTTTGCTGTACTCCATTATTAATAAAAAAAAGAACACATTTACAATAGAAATCAATCAGTTCGAATCTCATTTCGAATTTTTCTATTGGTGCCTCTTTTGGAAAATTTCAAATCCATGATTCCTTAATACTAGTATGGCTAGTGGATTGTGTCAGAGATTATCAAGTAATGTATCTAAAATCTCCGGGTGCTACTGATAANTAAAGTGATATGTACCAATAATATACTTTCCTATTGTAGCAATCGGACGATTCATTCTTCTCTGACGACGCTCGGGTTATCGTTTAAATCTTCTTTCAGCCAAATATGAAATACTTAACCCTTTCGAGAAGAAGCATTTCTTTTGGGAGAACAAACTTCAGGAGCCAACATTTTTTTTTGCTGTACTCCATTATTAATAAAAAAAAGAACACATTTACAATAGAAATCAATCAGTTCGAATCTCATTTCGAATTTTTCTATTGGTGCCTCTTTTGGAAAATTTCANCAATTCATAATTTTATATACCATTTTGAAGTTCTTCAGTAAATTCACCATCATCATCAAATAATAAGAGTCAAGAAAAAAAAGCCCATAAGGGATAACCTATTTTAGGTAACTTTTGAAGATTCGGATTTTCCTCGAAAGGAATTGTTCTAAGATTACAATTATCTTCTTCAGTATTTCACAAAGTTCTGTTTGAAGTACTTCACATTCACTTTTATTTTAATTTTCACTATAATCTTTCCAATCAGTGTATNCGTGTATTATCATATAACAGCTCTGTATTCATATTCATGTCTTCTCTATCTTCCAGANGTATCATCACGTGTATCATCATATAACAGCTCTGTATTCATATTCATGACTTCTCTATCTTCCAGGTGATTGTCACTATCCAAAATAGCAACATTTTGGTAGTTCNGTGATTGTCGCTATCCAAAATAGCAACATTTTGGTAGTTCTATTTTTTTATTTCCTATAAGAATCCTGCATCACTTTCATATTAGCACTATTTATTTTCTGCACTCTTGATTGTCTTGGTTTTGGATCACTAATTTTATGGACTAAATTGAAATCAATATTAAATTTTTGTTTTTTACACACTTTTAAGATATTTTTTATATTAATCCAGTCTTACCTAGATGGCTGTTTTTTTTCCATATTGACTGATAATTATAATTCAATATCATTGTGTCTAACCAATTTTTTGGCTCGGAAATGGATTGCACATACAGTGTGTAGTCTACTCGAATGGGTTAAAGATATTGCGTAATGGTTGTTATAGGAGTACATTGGTCACCAAACACACTACATAAAAAATATTTATAACACTCCTGGGAATTGGAATGATATTATAAATTAATGAATTAGATGCAAAAATAATATTTTTTACTAGGGAAACAAACCATTATAAGAACTTATTTTCCTAGCTTTATGAAATGCGGTAAATAGCAATAGTAAATGGAAATAATTCTATTGCATTCATTTCGTACTTTTATAGCAAAAAATTTAATAATAGTGCAATAAAAATTATTATGTATTTCAAAAAGGAAAAATTGCAAAAGAAGTTGCAAAAATATTAGAATATATGGAAGTGCATTTACTGCATTAAATAAATATACGAAAACTATGGAGAAAAAGTAAGTCTGAAAAGATCTAATGAAATTAGTGATTGTAAGACTTCTAACATATTGTGTACAGCATATAATTCTATGAGAATGGTTAGCAAAAAAGTAGAAGATTAATGTGTTCAAAAACAAATATCCGCAAGATGCAGAATATCCTACAAAAATCAACAAATCTTAAATAGAAGAACTTGTAAAACTACTCAATAAAGGTTAGTAATTTCATTGGATTCATTTCATTAGATTCGTTTAATAGTTCTATTTATTATTTTCATTATTTGTAGGAAAACGAGATGTTTAATAAATGGCCACAGATAATGGGACCAGCTAGATTCAAATTGTAGTACAACTTCACTGTCGCCATGTAGTAAAAAAGTTGATGAAAAAGGGAGTTTTATAGAATTGTGGTTCCTTGGAGCAGCTAATGACTGTAGTTCCTTAAGGGTAGCTTACTAAAGTAGCTGCAGCCCTTGAGATATGTTTTATAAAGCAAGCTCTACTGAATCAAACACACAGTTTTGTATTGATTAAGCGACTGATTACTCTTTATGGATTTCTTAGGCTATTTATAAACATATTTTACTTATCTATGCTTAAATTAATTATACTTCTTAACTATACCTGAATACTTCAGGACAGGACATTGGCATTGTTTATTGTAACCCAGAAGGGAAGTACATCTGTGCATTTTTGGTTATTAGCGCTTTACGCAGAACTAAAATGTATCGGTTGCATAAATGCACCTTGCGCACTTTTGGGTTATTATTGCTTTAGGCGGAACTAAAATGCTATGATGCATTACTAGAATAAGCTAGTGCATTAACTTTATCATTGCTGGATAGTGCGAAATTGACATTTTTCGGCTATTGTTATCTAGGTTAAATGTGATTGATCTATGCAACTGAATTTGCTTTATGTTTTGCATTGGACTTAAGTTATGCAATATTTTTCTTTATCACAATATTGATTACAATTTGATATAAGAGAAATGCGACTATCTGGTTATTTAAAAGATAAACGAATTCTATAGAAATTAAGAAAAATGTTAAAACTGAATTAGTTGTGTACTGGAAATATTGAAACCATAAATAAACCTTTGTTTTCACCAATATAATGCTACTGTTCACACTGTAATCTTAATTCAGGATTTCGTTATCTCAAATAATATAAAAATCAAATGTGAAAACGTTCATATTTCAATGCTCTGGAAACTATTTAAGGGCAGATACCATGCGCAGTGTATAAAGGAACATATTGAACTTTGATGGAGTTGAAAGAACTAATCCAAATCATTAGTGTGATGAATATTTTCTAGGAATAATTTATATTGAGAAAACGTTTTAACTCAGTATTAAACATAATTTTTTAGGATATTATTAAACGTACAAATAAAGTAAATAATATTTTTTTACTTGCTCACAAAATTTAATATTGCTATCCTGCATTTCAATATAGAACTTAAGGATGTTGTTATTAAACACACCTGAGGCTCTGTACATAATAAAATATTATTTTTGCATTAATTCATCAGTTCAGAGTAACATCTCGTTATCTTGGATTGAATTTCATTACCTTGAATGCATTATCAAATATTCTAAAATATTCTAAATGGATTTTTTAAAATTTTAAATTTCCTCATAGTAGCCATTGGGTCTTATATTAATTGAATACGGAAAATTGGATATAATGTTTAGAATTCTAGTAAAAAAGAAATTTATTTATTATTTTGTTGTTTGGTTTTAAAGTTTAATATGAAATTTATTTATCATTAATCCATTCAATTAATATAAAGTGCATCTATCGATGCATTCAATATTTCAGATTATACCAAGAAAAGGGGTAGTTAGCAATGTTACATTGCACCATATTTTTTTTCAAGTTTAACAATTCGGAAGAAATACTTGGATGTTTAGTTTACTATTAAATTTATTTAAATGTTTAATCAAAACATTTTTTTTTCTTTCATCGAATAGATTTATATTTTGTACTCCTTCTGGATTTTACCATTAATCAAAATCGAATCTGTTTCCTCTTTTTTTTGTATTGCAATATAACACTGTAAAATAAATCAGTCGTTGATATTTGGATTCATCTTACTACAAATGTTCTTTCTAGTTTACTTTTATCATTTTAATTTGATTTTATCTAATAATATGGACTTCTATGATTTGTACATGGTTTTCTAAAAAGTGATCTGAAATGCGGTCAGCACTATTGTAAGTTCTTGTATTTATAGAACGTGTTATCTGTATATATCCTGCATTTATCCTGTAGAGCAGAATTGATGATTAGTTTTATTATTTTTATGAACATAATAGCTTTGGTTTTTAGTTTTCAACAAATTAATCTCTCGATCCAAAAGGACTTGAAATGGATTACTTTTTGAAAGAGAATTGTTGCTCGCACAGTGTGATTGAGGTTGAACTTTTTATTTGGATGGTTCACTTGCCAAATCGATTAACTCCACTACGTGTTTTATTTTTATGAGTAAAATAATTTTAAAATATTATGAAAATAATTTCTTTTTTAATATAGGAAATATCCTTAAAAGTGATAGGACTTCACTATTTTCTTTAACTGGAGTTAATCAATTTGGCAATTGAGCCAT
>JXPE01040532.1:0-11571 GCA_001015215.1 Holcocephala fusca
ATTAATTAACCTGCTGAAAATGTAAAGAGAATCATTTATTTCGAGTAAGGAAATTTTCAAATTCATCATTCCTTCAATAAAATTTACAGTGCAACTGTTTTGTATTAAAATTATTCTAAGGCCCATCCAATGAAATGTGCTAATTTTATGTGGTATTTCATTATCTGCCCATAAGAAACGACGCATCTTTCAAGAAATTTTTCTATTTTCATCAAACGAAAAAATTCTTCGCAGATATTGCTAGAAAAAATATTTTCATGTTTATGATATAAATTTTATCGCAAAATAGTTTTTATCTGTGTTATCTTCCCATTCCATTAATTGAAATTCTTTTTAAGCACAACAAGAGCTATTTTATGTGAAAAATTTATAATATGTGAGGTAATTTTTCTTCATGATGATGTCGCTTTTATAGGGCAACGTTTAAAGTAAGCTTTGAAAGTCTTTAGAAAAAAAAAAAACTTATTGATGTTGTGTTTAGATGAAAATATGGTTTATGAAATTTCTAGGCTATGAATTTAATATAAGAAATTATTTAAGAAAAATAAATTTACACAAAGCATTCAAAAAAATATACGTAAAGATCAAGAAAACTTGTTTCAAATGAGTTCAAATACTTGTACTCTTAATTTTAAATAAGTTGATGATAAATAGATCCAGTCTTTCGCAGAAGATTTGTAATAATGCATAGGTAGATTTATGAAAATGAAAGTGTAACACCTACAGAACGTTCATTATTTGATTTATTGTTTTAAAAATGATAAACTAAAATTATAAAAATAATTTGTAAATTTATTTCCATGAAAATAGACCATAACTTTTTTTAAAAAGTGTCACTATTTCTCACTCGACAGCCTTACCAATTTAAATCAATTGATTAAAATATTTTGCTCTTTGATAAAACTTAACCACCAAATTTTAGTGAAATTTCGCATATTTGGATATTAGGAAATTCTATTCAATTTTTAAAAACAAAAAAGCAAAAAAAATTACACCAACAGAAAGTGTACCAAAAAAACTAAACCTTAAAGATATTTATTTGTAATTAAATCTTCGTGATCTTGAAAAATCTTATTTCATGGGATGCCCGACATAATCATTATAAAACATATTTTCTAAGAATTTCACAAATGCAATCCCAGACTTCTGGTACTATTGTCAACATCTATTCGTCATTTAACCAAATTTCTATTTTCTTAAAATCTTATCTGTTCATTTTTTTATTTGACTCAAATAAGTGAATCCACAATAAATCCATGAATCTACCCATGAATCTACAGCTATCTTACCTTATTTCCATATACCGTCAATATTAGTTTTTGAAAAGTAACCTTTAAATTATCACTAAATTAGAAACTCAGATTTAACCATAATTGCAACATTAATTACATCTAATACCAGTTATGTTTTGATGTTAGCAAGACAACACAACATGATTCTGACTCTATGTGAAGACTTCCCAGCAGGTGATATGTCACAAATAAATAGACGATCTTCCCATTTTCTGTAAGTTTCCAGTAAATCCAGAAAAATTATACTTTCGAATTGAACACATTGCACATTTTGTTGGAAAAATTCTTAATGACATCCGGGGTTATGTTGTATCGATTGGTCAACATTATTGATTACCTGCGGAAATAGCTGTAATTGACAGGTTAACAGTTTATATCGGGCCAATAACTCTTATTACTCGTAGAATATGCATCTGTTCGACTTCTCATTTATTAATGAATTACTAGAGAAAAGCTTGTTAATATTTATAAAAACTTTTTTCAATGTGTTTTTGTTGCTTTTAAGCTTCAAAACCTGCCCACAAGTTGTAATTGATTCAATTGATTTTACGCCTATCATAATTGGAAGTCTTTGCAGTTTATCAGCAACACTTTAATCCATTTCTTCATTATCAATGTTTTTGAGTTTTTCTTTTTAAAAGAGAATAAGCTTCATATAAAAATTTCAACAAGAATTTTTTTTTGGATAGCCGCATATCAAGAAATTTTATCAGAATTTTTAAAAAGTTCGCTTAGGGGCCTAGGGCGGTGTACAATTTTGAAAGTAATCTTAGCCAAGTTGCGATCACAGTCTTAAATTATGAAAAAAACTTTAAGGATCAGTAAACTTTTTAAATCATCATTAGATTATCTGGATATTCATTTTGGGATATTTCATTCTTATCCCTGCAACTTTTTCAACTCTTACAGCGAAATAATTTCTCAACCTACATTTTTAATCCAAATTGGTCCTGTAATCAATCATTTAAAAAAAAAACAAATGAGTTAAGTATGCTAACAAAACTGGAAAGCGATCTACTAAAAGTAAAAATGATCATCGTCCAAAAGTTTGCAAGTGGAACATAATATTTTATTTAAAATATGCAAGTCAATAGGGTAACGGCGAAAAGTTACGATTAAAACAAGTTGAAGGAAGATGAAGCAAATCCATGGTCTACAGCTGCTGGTTAATGCTTGCATTTGGGTCGACTCTTCGACTCTAACCATTAAATCTGATTTTAAAATAGAATCTATTACAGCGAATTATGTTCTGTAACATAAATATGAACGAACAGAACACGCATTTTGCCAATTTTCTTTAAATCCGCAGTTTGTATTGCTTTTCGCTTCGTTGAATGATTCTAAATATGCAATTCAAGTGCATCATTGCACTTTGTTTGCAATGAAAATAAAACGCTGTGGCATTTCTTTAGTTCCTTTAGATCTTCAGGGTAGCATTTTAGTAATTCGAAGACCGTCTCAGATCATCGTCTGAAGTTATTCATGGTTTAGTTTTCTCAAAGAAACAACTTTTTCTAAATAATGTAACCAAGTCATGTGCCCGGGTATGTCTGTTTTATGTTGTTCCACATATTTGATGCAATGTGGGCCTTGTCGTCATCAATATCAACATCTTCTTCATAACTTCATGGAATCGAATCGAGTTTTGTGTTCTTTTTTAGTTTCGTATACACATTTCAACTGAAATTGTTTTTATACGTGTACATCTCTGTTTCACCCCTTACTCTTACACCATCTTAAGAATTAAAGCAATAACGTCTTTTGACTTCGATTAGAAACGATGCGGAACAATAAATGGTCCAATACACAAATGCAGAGTTTAATGCATTTCAATTACAACTCGCATGAACTGCCGCACAAGTAAGAACTGGTTGGATTGTGCTTGACAGAGAATTCAATCTATTGCAGATCTTTTAATTATGAACAAGACCTACTTCCTTATATAGGTAAAGTGAGTAATTTTTTATATTTTGTGTACAGGTTTCAAGTGATGGTCAATGTAAGATTTTTGAAGTAGTTCTCATTTATCTTTTAGTTCAACATTGAGATCGAATTGCAATTTTTCTTTCCTGTAGTGATAACACGATATAATAAAGAAACAAGAGATTTATAGAAAAAATCTTCATAACATCACATTTTAGATAAAAAAGAAAGTTAAGCCAAGATACTTTTAGTACATCTATTAAATTGAGACATGGACAGTACGAATTCAAAGCAGCATATCTTTTAAAAGGTATGGCTACAAAAAAAATGTACTTCCGACACTTTTTATAATGATGATGTAAATTTTGGAAACTCTATTTTCACTCCACATTTCACAAAAACTAAACAGATTTTATGTAAGCGCTGCCGAATCAGTAAGATCAATCCAAACTTCAAATTTTTCCTGACTATGCCTGAAGAATTTCTTTTTTTACACAAAATTCCATTAAAAAAACATTTTATTTATTTTAATCAATAAAATCATGAAAATTTAAGTCATGATAAATCTCAATTTTCATTGGGCAAAGAGAAAAAAACAAACGCTTTTTCTACTTAAAAAATACGAGTAGTACTCCATTGAAAAAATCTTTGAAAATATCATTTAAATTGTAGACTAGCAATGAGGAAGTCACAAAATTCCATCGAAATCAAATTTTCGAAATTTTATCGCAAGAGTTCAAAGCAAGCAAACAGACTTGGTGGAATCTTCATCTGTCACTCAAAATGTAATTTCCTATGCTTATTTCTCACACATTCGCTACGGTTTTGTAGTCACATATGGACACTTAAATTTTCGAGGAGTATCGCAAATAAATCATCTCAAAACGTGCACATGTTGGTCTGAATTATAATTTTCTGTGGCGTGAAGGCATGAAAACATTTTCACTTAAGAGAAATATAAGAAAATTCTTTTTGAAGACGATGTCCAATTCGCAAAACAAATGTGGTGTTAATAGCCAGGGAATTTAGAGGTGTGTGTGTGAGTGCATAGAGATATTTCTGTTTTCCAGAGGTCTCTCTCTGCATATCTTAAAAATATAAAATAAAAGGATTGATCTCTTGCCCATACAGAAGGACAAATTACTCACCTGCTATGCAACTCACAATAATTTGTTTTTATAGCCTCCAAATCTCTAAATCTTAAAGTGAAACAATTTCAAAGACTTTGGGAGGTATCCAAGACCATCCTTAAAGATTAGTTAAATTAAAATCATGGTGATTTCTCCGTGTTTATTTTATTTCACTAAAATGCTATCGCAAGCAAGCCATTGTTAAAAATCTAAACGCTTAGTATCAAATTTACAAAAGAAAGCGATGTTAATACAAAACAAAAGTCCCCATGTTAAATTTACATTCACTTGAGCTCAACAAAGCATTAAAACAGAAAAAACTTTAAAAGCGTGTGTGCTTAATTACAAAATGACTGCAACATTTATGTCTTTCTTGGTGCAATTTCATCTCCTTGAAGGCAGAAAATTGCAACCAATTAAGATTAAATGAATTTTCGAAACAAAAAACCTATGGTTGCTGTCGAATTGCATTAAAATACGTCACATCCTGACTTTTAAGAGCTACAATTAAACTTTCACTCTTTAAGCGAGAGTTGAATTAATTGCTCTGTCAACAAGAGACAATCTCAACTTTGAATCGAACTGGAGCTGGACCGACCATTCCAAATGAAAGCGAAAGTCATGCTCAATGGTTTGACCTATCCAACCTATGCAACTATGCAACCATCAAACATTTTGAGGGACAAAAAAGAACATTTTAATTTCTTTCTTATTCGCGTCTTTTCGAATTTAAAAGAAAACCAAACAAAAATAAAAAGTCAGAGCAAAACCAACAAAATAAAAAGAAATTCAACAGAAGACTCAAGTCTTAAGTCTTATCGGTTACTTTGAGCTAATTGAAGTTAATTAATTCGATGTGGAGAGCATTTCTCTGGCGTATCTTTGATATATCAAGCTCAGTTTTAATTTGGCATGTTTTTTTTCCTCCTTTTTTTTTTTTGATAAATTCGCCACTTAATTTTCTGCTCGTGGTTCACATAAGCTTTTTAGCTTCAAGAGCGGTAAAATATTTTTGAAATTCCTTCATAATGACCTATTTAACACCCCTACTTAAAGAACAAATTAATCAAAATTTGAAAGAAATTTATAGTCTGGCACTTCTAGACAGAACTCAAAAATTCAGTGCTCTCTACTGAAGCTAATAAAGCATTAAAAGGCTTAACATATAATTTTGTGATTTAAATACTGAAAATCCTTTAGTCCAGTCAAGTAGATGTTTTTATACTAAAAATGTTGACTTAATATTTCGTAAGTAAAAAAATGGAATTACTGGACTATTTACTACCCACCTTTCAGAATATCAACAAGCTTATTAAGATTGCTATCCACACTTGTTTTCATAGATCTTAGGAAAAGAAATTAGAAACTATTTTAGATAAAATATTGAATTAATTCTTCTAAGATTCCTAAATACACTGCAGTAGGTTAAAATCTTAGTCCAGATTCAGAAATAAGTTCTTTTAAAAATCATTTCTTCATTACCACTGTTAGGAAAATAATAGCATAGCTCTTCTAGACTTCCGACCGTCAAAAATTTCCAAGTTAACAGACAGGTCTTAAATATTTTAATTAAATACTCGTATCATGAGAACAAAATTCATTCGATCAATGTTTAAGTTATTTCTGATAATTGGAGATTTTATTCAAAACTTATACTCTTCGTGAAAGCACTAAGAATTTATGAAACCAGGCGAATCTTAAAAAT
The DNA here is from genome assembly GCA_001015215.1 of Holcocephala fusca. Lineage (NCBI taxonomy): Eukaryota > Metazoa > Arthropoda > Insecta > Diptera > Asilidae > Holcocephala > Holcocephala fusca. The sequence goes on from JXPE01040532.1 coordinate 6,051, forward strand.
GTAGACGAAAAAGTGAATTTTCCACATAAAGTGCATTTAGTGCTAGTGCTAGTTCTTAAGAAGTTCTGAAAGTATGTCATCTATAACTGATTTGGCTCGCACATCTTACACCTTCATCCTTTTCCGTTCAAAAGCACCACATATATGTAAGAGCAATGGAAAGAGAAACTTTACAATAGAATCAATAATTGCATTGATTTTCTTTAAAATTACAGGTCTGCGGAACAAATTGTATGGTGTGAAAGTTTCAAAGTACAAGTTTGTAGCTACATGCATAGATCCAAAAGTACTATGGGTTTATTCCTTTATGCCATACAATTTGTACCATCTCTCGCCTGAAATGGAACTCACACCTTTTACACCTATATCTCCTGCACATAATAACATGACAAAACCTGCTGAATCGTCAAAGTGATTAAACCATGAGTGCCGTATTATGACCTAATAACCCGATTTAATATGTCTGATATGTTTCTAGAGGAATTAAGCCTCTGCATCTCAGGGTTTACCTAGAGTAATTTTGTTAATAAGATAATTTCATAGATCTAATCTGGATGCTTTTTTTCCCTTTTGTTTTCTTTTTGTATAGAGTTAAGGATAAGCTACTTACAGAAGCCTAAAATATGTTAAAACTCAAGCAATAACCGTTAGAATTGCGAATTAACCTGAGCAATTTTGATTTAATTACCTTTTAAAACGATGTTTATTTTGCGCGAGCATGTAAAATATGCTCACTACCTGAATGAAAGTAATGAATATTTGTAGCTCGACGGATTACCGGTTCGTTAATTTTAACTAAAAAACTGAACAGCATAAAATTGCTTTGATAAGATAACCAGATAACCCGATAAAATGATAAAATGAGGAGATATTGTTTTACTTCATATTTCCAGCGTTACATTGCAACACTAAATTTATTGTATAATTAAATTTTTTCGAAATTTCAAAGTTTGACCTTTTTGCTTTTAATGTAAATTTAATAATCCTACACAGTTAGAACTTGCTGATAAAAAAGTAACCGAAACCATTTCTTTGTGCAAAACTCTTGTTTTTTAATTAAAAATTAGATCTTAGATTGAGACCCTATATTTTTAATAAGATTTTATAAGGGAAAAGCATAGAAAACATAAAAAACTAAAAATACAACATCGATCCTGCCAGGAGTCGAACCTGGAATCTTCTGATCCGTAGTCAGACGCGTTATCCATTGCGCCACAGGACCACACGTTCGCCCTCTTCTTAGTTCTGCATATAAACGGTTACCGCAAAACAAATTTAAGACACTATTTCTTTCATACATTTCATGTTTTGTAGTCAGTCCACCTTTTAAAATCATCCCAGCGTGCAGAGTGCCCTCTTTTTTCTCTCTTGGTTTCTTGTTCCCTTGTTTACAGTACCATGGATGAATCTATTTCTGGACACAACAAAATGTTGCCTTTAGTTCCGGCAGCTCTCCAGCTTTAACCTTACTTACAGTTGAATAATTTTTCATCATAACCCAGAGATACTGCGATTTGTTTGATTAGCCACGAGGATAAAATGTAAACAACAAAATCTCAAATTTCACTTGATATTCAATTAAAACAAGTTTTTTTCTTTACATTTTTGCTCTTAACGCATTTTACGTTCTTTTTTTTAATCACATGAAAATCCATTGGTTAAGATCTTATCCCATATGGTCGCGATCCGGTTCACAAAGTCGGCGAAAAATTAATTTTTCCTTCAGTGTAACAACTAAAAATGATAAATCCATCTGAGATTTTTCATTGTCAGAATGCAATAAAATTAAACTGAAAGCTATTCATCATCGTCATAAATAAATTCAAATTGTTTAAAGTTTTATTTATTGTTTGTTACACTTTTAGGAAAAACATCATTTAATTTAAAACTTAAGAACTGCTGCGTGATCTGCTCACACACAAAAAAAAGAAAAATTAATAGGAATATAAATTTCGTTTGCTTGAGAGAGAGCTTTGCAACAGAATAAATAGAAAATTAAAATAATTTTTATTTTTTAAAATTGTTAACATCATCAAAGGCTATAAGGCCTGTAACAAGCCCCTAACTTTTCTCAAGTACTATGAGATTTACTAAGAGCTTAATTTGCAGAGTAACTCTTTAACTGTAGCGCACAACTTCAGAAGTTCACGGCTTCTTCTCATAGAATTGTATAGCTATCAAGGTCCTAAGTTCTTAAGTTCCATCTAAAATTTTTGTGTTGTAGCTTAGAAAAAACGTTCTTTTTTCCAAATCTAATATTTTTTATATCTAAAAATTCGTGCTAATTAAATGGCTATTTAAAAAATTATGTTAAATTTTGCTTAAACAAATGTTTTTAGTGCGGATACACTTTAATAAAGTAAACAAAATGAAATCATCAAAAACCTTTTCTAAACAAATAGCTCTCCAATCCTTCCTCAAAAACGTCTACAAGTTTTTATGACTGAAAAGAACTCTGGGTGAATAGGTGGATGGGTGGGTGGGTGTGGATGAATCTTTCCCACCAGTGTTTGTTCAATCAATAAACAAAAACTCTTTCGTTTAAAAACTTAGTAACCACGTTGAACAGAGAATCTATGAAAAATAGAAAAATTTTATGAACAGAAAGAAATTGGTGACTTTAGGGAACTTTCCAATGACTCATTCAGCATTCTGCAAACATTTTTATTTTTAATTTTAGCAACATCACAACCATTGTATTGTATTTTATGCTGTAACCGTTGACTTACAATTTGTAGATACTATAAAGACATTTTTAACTTTTTTTCAGACAAAGCTAATTTTATGCGAAAGCGGAAAAGAATTTCGCCAACAACTAAAAGATTTCAGACTAAAAAAAAGTTAATTGCAGTGAAAGTGGCCGTAAAAATTGTCGAAAAGAACTGCAATTGATGGGTTCTTTTTGTATTTTCCAACAAAAATTATATAGGCAGTAAAAAACACCTGAGTCAAACGAAGTAAACCACAGAAGTACAATTTAATATTTTAACCTGCTTTAACCCCAGCAGTTACTCATCTCGATGAGGAGAGGTGGGGTCATCAGAGATATGTTTGTTTTTGGTTTTTTTGTTTTATTTCGAACACTCATCCAACATGTTTTTGAAAGCTACTAAAAAATTTTATACTGGATTCAAGCGTTTTCAAAGAAAAGCAAATTCTGTGATAATCAATTTTTAGTTTTCATTTAGGAATCGGCTAACTTTGGAGAAAAAAATGTGTGTCATCAACTATACACAATTGGATCCATCTTAATTCTAATAGTAATTCGAATTAAATAATTACGCTAGGGAAATCTACCATATAAGCACTTCTGGAAGATGAACGAAAGGATCTGAACCTATTTCATACTATCTCACTATTTCAAAACAAAAAATTCATTGATAACTTTAGAATTTCTTAGTAATTTCAACTGTGATCACATTTTTTGTCGTTGGGCTGTTTTTTCTCTTTCTTTAAAAAAAATAATGAAGGCAAAACTTACAGGCTATTTTAAAGATATAAAACGATTGAATTAAAATGTAAACCAAAAAACTATTCAATTTGAACATTGAAAATAAATCGGGGCAAAAGAAGAAAGTCTGAAGCGTTCTTTCATGGCATTCAATTCCATGCAACTTCCTTGTGCCATGTTAAGAAATTTCAAGTGTGAAAGACAAATATCTTTAAAAATATTTTCTTCGCTCAATGTGTCTAGCCACAAAACAAAAAATTACCAAAGAAAATTTTCTTTCACTTTGCATTGTTCTTTAAAAAAAAAACTGTTCGCTCAACTTACAACTCAAATTCATGCCCCCTTACTCTTTGTTTTATCATCCTGAGATTACTTTACTGTAAAAGATACCCTCTAGTTGAGCGATTCTTCCTGATTGAAACTTCAATCGGATGTGATTCTATTTCCGATCATTGAATTCATTTTCAGTGCACACGATCCCTTTTGTTACTTTTTCTTTTTCCACTCAAGAAAAAGACATAGGCAAGTTTTTGCTGTAAGGCCAATAAACAAAATAAGGCTCGTGTTGTTTCCAAATGTACAATTCTTAACCAGTTGCTTGTATAAAGAAAACATTTTTGAATAGTCCAATCATATAATAGCCCAAGCCCTCGAGTGCCTTTACACAATTGACACTTTCTTTTAAGGGCCAGAATGCACTTAAAACGTCTTTTTAAGTTTTCTTTTTCCTTTGTTCCATCTTAAGAAGTTCAGCAAAATTTTAGTGTCGGTTGTTGAAAGAAGTCTTCATGGGTAATTACTGCTGTCGCAATTAGACAAGGTTATTAAGAAAAATTTCAGTGTCAAATGAAAGTTTTAAGGGGGTCATAAAAATGCACATAAAAGGCATGCTTTGCTGTCTCTAAAAGTTCTATAAAATGTGATTTATAGAAAGAAGGCTACAATTTTCTTTCTTTAGGCTCTTTAAGGAGCATGCATATAGCAGCAACAGCAATCAGTTACCAGTTCAGTTAGTTGTGGTTATAAATTTTATAGGAAATATTGAGCACAACTCAGATTTAAAAGCCCTCAGTCTACTAAAATAAGGAAAACTTTTAAAACAAATTATTTTACTTTGAACGAGCAAAATAAAGTTTAGAATTTTAGATGGGGAGTGTGTTACTTTGCAACTATTTGGTGTAAGAACTTATAAAGGCTTCAAATTCATAGCGATCAGATCTTTCAAAATAAAATTGAAAGTTTCTAAGCGTTTATTTCTATAATTTTCTTCAAGTTTTATTACAAATTTTTATATATATAGGGCTGGCTAGAGATCCTAGTATAATCCCAGATGGTAGTACAGAAATCATGAAAGTTAATCAACCATAATTTTCATATATCATAGACAATTTTTCGTTTTTTTTATTGGAATCTTCTCAAATCTCTTTAAATCTTCGTGGTAGCTGTCTATTTAAATTACTTTTTTTTGGGCTCATTTAATTGAAGATACGACAAAGTATACATTGACCAATTCCACACTGAACGTTGTTGATTTTTCCGTATCCAACCAAAACATATAAATTATAAATTTGAAAAAAAAAACAGTATTTTTAATTAATTTCAGCTACATGTTCACATGAGAAAGCTGAGACGCATCTGTTAGCCAGCAATGTAAACCGCAAAACATCGTAATTTTCTTCGAATTTCACTTTTTCTTCAGTTAAAATTACAAAACATAGCACACTTGTCGTTGTCATCGTCATGCAAGAAATTCTTCTAACTTCTTCGTAAGCAAGTCTTGTCACCTTTTCTTCAACACCACGCGGTTGCAAGATCCAGCCTTCCCTTCCCAGTATAGCAATTTCGAACCCTTTTGCAAATGCGTGGTGATATGTTGATGCGCATGGTTACTGCAATAAAGCGGCTTTAGCTTCAGATACAGTTAACCTTTTGCATTGCAACACAACAGTGCAAGTGCAATAAATTAATTCGTTTAAGTTACATGAAAGGAATATAAGGCTAAGCCGCGATTATTGCAATGAAAATTAAAACGAGCCAGCAGCACTTGTTTTGGGTTTAGGTTTTGAATTA
>JXPE01040573.1:10305-20967 GCA_001015215.1 Holcocephala fusca
TTTTAGTTTTATTTTGTTGTGTTCGTCAATTTAAGTGAACTTACTTTGTATATAAGAAAAGTTAATTCTCATAATTACTGTGACAAAATTAATTAATTAATTAATATAACGGATTGGTTTCCTATGCCAGGTTTAATAAGTGATAAGAGTATTATGCACATATTTAAAAAAATAAAGTAAAAAATTATTCTTGATCGATTTAATGAAACTTTTTCTTTAGTATTGAAAACTGGTTTATTTCTGAAATTATACAACATAGAAAATATAACAATAATACTAACAAGAATTTACACAATATTTAAGTATGAATATAATATGAAATTATTATTTCTAGGAATTATGTGTTATGAATTATGTGGGGGGGAGGGATAATTTTTTATATAATTAATTTCTAAATAGATTATTTTAATATTAGAATATTGCAGTTTTATGTTTGTTTTGGCTTGAAACGAATGTGCAGAATAAACAATTTATTTACATTCCCTTGCAGATGTTCCACATTTGCGTTTTGATGATCTTTTACACTTGCGATATAATTCCGCAACTTCAGTGATTTCCTGCTTTTTATCCTTATATTCCAAAAAATAAATATCAAAAGTTATCTTTAGCAGTAAAAAGATGAAATTGTGTGTATACTTACACATTTAGCACGTTTTAAAAATTCATTTATTTCATCATTTACTCGGCATGTATTATATCTAAAAAATTAAAAGCAATTCAAAAATCTATTGGAGTTTTGTTATCTTGGTCGAAAGACCATTTATCATTAAAAATAAAAAAAAACCACTTTCGTTATTTNCTTATATTCCAAAAAATAAATATCAAAAGTTATCTTTAGCAGTAAAAAGATGAAATTGTGTGTATACTTACACATTTAGCACGTTTTAAAAATTCATTTATTTCATCATTTACTCGGCATGTATTATATCTAAAAAATGAAAAGCAATTCAAAAATCTATTGGAGTTTTGTTATCTTCGTCGAAGGGCCATTTATCAATAAAAAAAAACCACTTTAGTTATTTTTACAGAACAGCAATTTTAGATATATTTATAAAATCTATTAGTTAATTTAAAAACCAACAACAAAAGAAGTGAAAATGAATAATAATAACAATATTAAATGCAGTTATGACGAAGAATTAATTTTTATTGGACGGGGATCCAATTATTAGTAACTGACTTAATAATCAAATAAATTAAAAGCTCCAATAATTTATTAGTGCCAAAATTATGTTAAAATTGATCAAAAATGGACTTGGAAAAAATCGAAGTCAACTTACCTTTCTGCCGAATAACTCGCTTTTGCCCCGGAACCTGTTATATTTTTGTTAGAACACTGTTTTAAATGTTGAAGGATTTCATTAGCAGTTTCAACTTCTTTTTCTAGACATAAAACTGAAATAAACATTAATTATAAATTTATAAAATTTATAAAATATGACAAATTTACTTCTATTTATAAGTTTTTTCTCAGCATCTTTTGTTACATTGGGAAGGCAGCAGCTAAAGCCATCGCACTTACAACATCGTTGTCTCCTATCAGAATCCAATTGTTCGGGCCTTAGCCTAAGACCTGCTTTGTAAACCTCAGAATGTAAATACGTCAACTCTTTAAGAGAAAGACATTCTATTCCCTGATCTATTATCTTCTTGCAAATTTCTTGAAGTTTTGTCATAGGACAGACTTTACTTTTTTGGCAAGTGCAAACACCTTTCTGAAGTTCTTCTATTTGTTTTTGAAGTTCAGTGAAATCCATACCTTCTCCCTTTCCTCCAAGTCCTTGTTTGAGATTCATTAAAGAACCTCGTAGAGCTTGATTTGCTAATTTTAAAGCCTCAATCTCTTTGTCATGATTTTTAATTAGATCTTGCATTTGGTTGTCGTGAATTGTTTGAATCTTGCTTATACTCTGTGCTTTTTCCCTCTCTTTTTCTTTAACAATCTCTTGAACTCCTTGTTTAGGTTCTGGAACAGTTGTTACCGGTGCAGGACCTTGAGCAATTGCTACCGGTGCAGGACCTTGAGCAGTTGCTACCGGTGCAGGACCTTGAGCAGTTGCTACCGGTGCAGGAGGAGCTTTGGCAGCCGCAGATGCAGCAGCTAACTGTTGCCTACAATTCGCTAACTGACTTTCTAAATCATTCACTCGTGCCGTTTCTTTCTCAAGTTGTGCTTTCATTTGATCCATAGCATTTTGCATTACATTGTTGGCTTCAGTAACTGTTGGAGTGACTTGTTGTGGTATAGCTTTTAATTTTTGTTCAAATTCTTGAGCTGTTTTCTCTAACTGTTTGTTTTTTTCACGTTCACGTTCAATATCATCTACAAGTTTTCCTAATTGATCTAACTGAGACTTATTTGAGGAAATCTCGTTTTCTAGAGCCCTTTTTTCATTTTCAAGAGCATTTATTTTTTCTTGAAGTTCTTTCCTTAAAGCATCTAAATCAGATTTACATTTATTTAGTTGGTCCATTGCGCTCTTAATTTCAGTATCCTTTCTTGTTAGTGCATCATTAAAACCATCTTTCTCAGATTTTAATCTGTTCAATTCAGCTGAGCAATCATCAAATGATTTTTTCATGTTACTAACTTCATTTTGGTACTTGCTCTCTGCGTCAGAAGATTCTTTAATTTTATCTTTACAAGCCGCGAGTTGGCTTTCTAGATCACTTATTTTGCTGTTAAATGCTGAAATTTGATTTTCCATATCTTTCATCTGTTTAGATAACTCAGCGTTGTCATTTTGAAGTTTACTTACTTGATCTTGAAGATCTTTTTTCTTATTTTCTAGCTCCTCAGCTCTTTCACTACATTTGCTAAGCTCACTGCGATATTGTTCTAACTCATTCTTAGCAGCACCTAATAAATTCTTCTGTTCTTCTAGGGCTCCTTGTAAATCAGCATTTTCCATGGCACTTTTTTGTGCGTCCTTCATTAGTTGATTTAGCTCATCTGCAGATTTTTGTGAACTTGTCTTGCTCTTTTCACAATCGTCTTTAGCTTTAGTGTATAAATCTGTCATATCTTGGAGTTTATTCTGCAGGAGTGATTTTTCAGCAGAACACTTTTGCTTTTCTTGAACTATCTGTTCTCTCAATAACTTAGCCTCTTCGCAACATTTTTCACTATCCGAGCTAATTGGAGGCAAAGAGACTTCTTCAATAGGTCCAGCATTAATTTCGATTACACTTTCTTTAATCTCCGCTCTAATAGCTTCAATCTGATCTTGAGATTTTTTTAGCTCTGCTTCACCTTTTTTTACTTGTTCTTCTAAATTTTTAGCTTTTTCTATTAATTTCTTGTTTTCCGTTTGACATTTTTTTAATTTATCCAAGAGATCTGCAACTTTTGTATCACTTTCCCTGCGAATGCTTACAGCTTCTTCACTTGCTAAATTCTTTAGAGATTCTAATTCATGGGTAGATTCTTGTAATTTTTTTTGTAATTCTAAACGTGCATTAAATTCTTTTTGAACTTGTTCCAAGGTTAGCTTCGAAGCTTTAATGAGATCTCCCACATGCCCATCTTTTACGTCGATACCAGCAGCGTTACCATCACCCCGTCCATCACAACAGCAAAAGCAGTTCTGTTCCTCAAGTTCCTCAATAACATCCTGTTTATCAAATATTTTTCATTTTTATTGACTTTAATTAATGAAATAGTACAAACATTTACATTTGTGCTACTTTGATAAAACTGAAAATAACCAGTAAATTTTTTTTTTGTATTTAAATAGGAGCGAGTAAGTAGGAGAAAGGAATTCCACCTTAAATTTTTCAAAATCTGCTGACATGAATTATGTAGAAGTAATAAGAATTTAGAAAATAATATATATACGTAATTATTTTGCAATTTCCAAACAAAAAAAATAAAAAAATAAAGCTGCATTTAGTCTTCTTTTTCGTATCTGTAGACTAATACTTGCAAGCAGTTATTTATCGTTAAAAGATACCACAGTCCTTATATCTGAACAGTTTATATTCGTACAAGAGAAAAAGTAATTTTACGAGGTTTAACGCTATAAAACGTTTTATATAACATGGTCCAATTTTCAGAGCTAATTTCCTGGATATGGTCACATATTGCACAGGAAAATAATAGTTTATATATTTTTTTTTCTTTTGTTAAATAATAACTTTATTTAATAATATCTAAACTATTGTATGATCATTAAATTTTCTATTTTATATGTTAGAGGTAACAAAAATTCAATTCGATAAGCAATATTTTAAAAACAACGATTTTGATTTTATCCAACTTTGTTCTCAATTGCCTAGGGTCAAAAATGAGAAAAAATGTGTTTAATTTTTTTTCAACTAACTATAAATAATTAATGACACTGCAGCAATATACCACAATTTTAAAGACTAATTATTGTTAATACCAAAAATTTATTCTTTAAATAAGATATAAACAGGGAAAGCCTTTCAGACAAAAAACTACAGGTTACATGCACTGTTTCCAGACAGATATACTTATTTCCTGTAGCCTTAGATGACCACTAAAAGCACAAACATTTTTTCTAAATCATCCAATAATTATATCCAGTTTTTATTTTAGAACGCAGTTTTCTCAATCAGTTATTAGCTTAATTTGTTATCTTTAATATACAATGTTACAAGTATATTATGCTAGATAAACTTCTTGAAATCCGCATTTTACTATTTTATTTATTTTTAACTTAAAAGAAATACCCTAGTAATTTTAATATGTTGATATTTTAAAAAATTTCAAAACTTACCATTAACTGATGTATGTGGCACTCGTAGTCTTCCAAAATAGATTCACTTCTTTTTAATCGTTTTTTAGTGTTTATTAGCTCCTGTTCTATGCATTGCATTTTTCGTAACTTGCAGTGTGAATTTCTCAATTCCTCGCACATTTCTTCTTGCTGTTCCTAAAGTTATATGGAAAGATCCCAGTTAGAACAGATAAATTAGAAATTGATATTAGTATTTAGATATTGGTGAGTACCTTTAACATGTCCATTTCATTTAACTGAGCTTCCATAAGAGCACACTTTTCTCTTAAGCAATCTCGTTCAGCTATCAGTTTTTGAATTGTCTGATCTTCTATTCCCCTTTTCTTAGCTAATTTGTCCATTGCGTTTACTGCATGTCTAGAGCCTTGCTCTAATTCATTTAATTTTCCTTTCAAATCGTTATTTTCTTTTTCAAGACGATCAGCTTCCATAGCCCTTTCTCTCAGAATCGTAATTTTATCTTCAATACCAACCATCTTTGCTAGCTGTTCTCTGAGATTATCACGTTCTTCAATAATCGCATCCATAAGATTGGCATCTCTATTAAGTGATTCATCCGACAGCGCTTGGTACTTATTTTTAAGTTCATTATAGTCAGTTTTAATTTTTTCATTTTCATTTTCTAACCCTCGTAAGATGCCTACTTCCTCTCTCAGATCATTAACTAGGCTTTGTAAATAGTTAACATCAGTACTGGTCTCTTTTTCTTGTGGTAATTTATTTATTTTTACTCGTGCTGACAATTTTTCAACTAGTTTTCTCAAAGAGCTATTTTCAGCTTCTAAAATTTCAACATGCTTATCTTTGCAACCAAGATACTGTTCCATTTCAAGAAGTTCTTCTTCATCTTGGCCAGTAATTTTACCCTTAGATGATAAATCTTTGATTTTTTTATGAAAAGGAGAAAGGCGATTCGGGTCATATTGCTTTTTAATAGAACTCTTAATTTTATTATTTTCATCTTCTAGTATTGCGATTTTTTCATCGGACATATCGAGTCTATCCCGTAATTTCTGATTTTCAGATATAACATTTTCAATGTCCTCTAATTTATTCTGAGCAAGTTTCAGCAAACTATCAGTTTCGGGTTGTGGCTAAAAATTAAAAATATATACATACAAATATAGTAGAATTGAATACAATATAAATCAATACTGGGAAAAAAATGTATACTTCATATCTATACAATTTTATGGTTAAGAATTAATAAATCAACAAATTGGGAGAAAAAAAAATCAAATACAAATTTTAAACTTTTTTTTAGAATTTTAGTAATTTACTTTTTCTTGACCGGATTTTTTACCAAAACCTTCTCCAGAATGGTCATCTAAGTACTAAAAGAAATAAAACTATTAATAAATTACTGATCCAAAATAATTTTCTAAATTTTACATTTCTACAAGCAACTAAATCAGCCAAGTAATGCGCCTGCTTTTCTTTATCCATAGCCCATGCTCGGGAGTCTGTGCAAGAACGGTAATTCTGCAATTTTATTGCTGGTTTTTTAACGCATACCGGCTCCAAACGATCATTTAGAAATGCAATCTTAAGAAAATCTTTTTGTGTTGAAAAGGCCATCGTACTTTATTTGTCTTATCAATGAATAAAAATTACAAATGCTGAACTTTTTGCTCAACCGAATTTAAATTTTTTCAAATAACTTTTATCCAGACAAAACCTATTCATTAAGAAAGTAAACTAAAAACTAAGCTAAAACAAAATCATTGACAATGAAATTTTTTAGAAATGCCTACTTAGGTAAATATCGCAAAGTAGTAAAATAAATTTCATTTAAAATAATTTTCAATTTTCAGAAACTTAACAAGTAATTCTCAGTGGTTTCAGAAAAATCTCAGTATTGAATACAAGAACAAAAGTAAGAAAAGTTTTCATATCGGCAAAATATGATATTTCAATTTCTTCAAAATTAGCATTAACTTTGGCGATCTCCTGATAGAATCTTTTCTTTCAATCCGCTATATCATTTATACAAAGTCTTCAATGGATTTTGGACCTTCCTTAAAACCAACATCCCATTTTACAGTTGCAAAATGTTCGATCGAATATTCATCGTAGACATCACTTATTTTTCTTAGACGCAATTCTGTCTATTTATAAATTCTTCCGAATGAACTCTCTGATAATTTTATAAATAGTACTTTTTGTTAAAACATTATCCTAGTGAACACTAAGGCTGTATTCTTGTTTTTTTTTTAAAACCACAAAGAATATAAATATGTAGTATTTTTAGTATTTAGTTTCTTGAAACATTTAATTAGGGCATAAATTGGACAATTTCTTCTTCGCAATTAGTAAAAGATTTCTGTTGCAATGTGAAAAGATATTGTAAAGCATAGGTAAATCGGTTCTATAACTGTGCTTAATACATCAACTCTGAACAAGTAGTCTAAGATTTTTTGACAATAGGTGGAGTAAATTTAAAAATCACCCCATTTAAGCGCCTTAAGAATCCAAAGTCACAGCAATCTCAAGTAGTTGGATTGCGGTTTCTATGTCACAAAAATGCAATAATATAATTTTTACAATTAGGCAGGGGCAAGAAGTACTGCATTATCCGCTTCAGACAAGTTCAACTTAAGACTCTCCAGGCTTATCGATGATGACAGCATTTCTTTAAATATCGAATCCTTAGAACGGTTCTGGTTGTTTCTTACTTTTCTTTAGATACTATCATAATCAATGCGCTATCGAAATCTATAATCTAACATCATCTAGAGTTTTTCCTTCGTTCAACATCCGTTTTATGCTTCTACCTCTACTCTCTTGAAGTCAAGTTCTATCGAACCATTAAATCATTTATAAATAATAAACATGAATATTGATCAATTTACTATTTACTGTTTTCCTGTTAATTACAAGTTGGTAGTATTTAAACAGGACATTTATGGATACATCTTGAAATCAATCCTACAATCTTAACTCCCTTACTTGAATTTCCTATGTACAATAAGGAATGTGTTATGCATCATAGCACAATCACTGCCAACCCAAATGCAATTTTTTCCAATTGGTCATAGTCAACTTTTACTGGTGATTTAATAATTTAAAAGTTTTAAACGTTCTTTCTTTTAAAAGCAATAAAACAAAAAGAAATTAATAATAGAACTTTCATATATATGTATGTCTTTATATAAATATATACAACCGTATATAAGTAAATAATTTAATTTAATTTTTTTTTTTTACAATATTTAGGATCATTACAAATAATTTACATTTTATAATCATTCGTAATGCTTTGAGAGACGTTTAATTTGAGCAGAAACGTAGCATATGTGATTTCCAAAGGAAGGATTAACATTTAGTATCCATTGCTGTAAAAAAGTGTTTTAGGTAAGAAATTAACTAAATATGTTTTACTATACCACTAAAGATACACTTAAACCTCGAAGATCCAGGTAGAGCTCAGTCAAGTGACATAAAGCTCTGGAAACTCGCATTTTACGAACCTATTTATTTTTTCCTTGAATTATAATTATTTCACATTTTGTTGTTTTTACATTTTTATACTTACCATCAATTGATGCATTTGGTGTTCGTAACAACCCAAAACATTTTCAGTTTCCTCTAAACGGGCTTGTGTATCAGCAAGCTCTTGCTCAATGCTTTGCATTTTCTGTAGTTTACAATATGCTTTTTTTAAGGCTTCACATAATTTTGCTTGCTTGTCCTACAACCAAGATATCTTCGATAAAAAATTTCACAATTTCAAAAATGTATATGCACTTGTACCTTAAGAGCTTCCATTTCATCTAGTTGATTTTCTGAAGTTCCAAAGTTTCCTTCGTCAATATGCTCTTTTTCTAGTTCTACGCACTTTCTCTTCGTGTCATTTAGTTCATCTTGAAGGCGATTAGCTTCATTTGCTCGTTCCTTAAGGTCTTGAATTTTCCCTTCTATTCCAACCATTTGTTTTAGTTGCTCTCTAAGATTATTTCGCTCTTCTATAATCTTATCTACTGTTTGGGGATCAACATCAGGAATATTTTTATTTTCTTTTTTCGCTTTTACTTTTTGCCGTAAATCCCGAGTTTCTTCCTTCAATTCATTTACTAACTTTTTCAGGTTTGCAATTTGCTCACTATCTCCTTCTGCACTTTTTAAAGCTTTATCATTCGTTTGTGCTCTTAATTTCTCTACAAGTTGCTTTAAAAAATTATTTTCAGCCTCGAGAACTTCGTTAAAGCCCTCTTTACAACCAAAATACTTTGCCATTTCAAGAAATGTTTGTACGTCTTCATCAGTAATTTTTTTTTCATTTTGTAATTCATTCAATTTTTTTTTGAAAGGATCAATGCCCAGAGAAAATGAACTTTTTAATCTGTTATTTTCTTCTTGAAGATTGGAAACCTTTTTATTAGTGAAATCGAGATCCTTTTTTAATTGTTGCTTTTCTAGAATTAATTGGTTAATCTCTTCCAGTTTGTCACGAGCTAGTACAAGCAAACTATCCTTTTTAGTAATAGACTAAAATAAATAAGTCATTTATTAATTTTTTTGTATCATCAATCAATTAATTCTAAGAAAAAGAAAACTCTATATGTAAATTAAGAAACTATTTACTTGTAAACTAAGAGCAATGAAAGATAGCATACAATAAATCTAAAAGAAAACTTCCATTCCGAGTATTCTTTTAATAGTAAGAACCCAATATTTCATCCAAACAATTAATTAATTCAATAATGCTCTAACAATCTACTGTATTTTCTTAAGAAGATTAAAAGATATTAATTTTGAAATTATAAAAACCTCGCTAAACATAAATCGTTTTGTACTACGATTTGATAAACAACGCTCAAATCACAACTAAATATTTTCTCACCGTAACGTCCTTACCCTACATACATATATTCAGATATAATTTATTCTACATTGCATTCAAAGAGTTCTTAAAACCATTTTATGATGTTTATGTAAACATTAAACCATTATTAATTCTATTTAATAACCTGAAAAGGAATAAAATTTATAAGTTTTTCTTCATTTTCTATTTACATTTAGTCCAAGTTCATCTTTTTCTTTTAGGCTTCCGCTTCGGCTGCTGTACGCTCTATTACTTAAAACGTCAGAAGAACTAGAAGCATCTGAAATACCAGAAACTGAACGAGAACGAGAAGCATATCTTGATATTTGTCTTTCTATACTGCCATCACCTTCAAATATATTTTCGCCGTACTAAATTACAAGATTTAATGAGAATTTTTTCTTAAAAGAAATTTTTTTTTCGTACTATTCGGCATGCTACTAAGTCAGCCAAAAAGTGAGCTTGAGCATCTCTACTCATTGACCAGGCTCGGAAGTCCACAGTAGAAACATAGCTCTTTAATTTCACGGCTGCCCTTATTGGACAAGTAGGCTCCAAACGATTATTAAGAAAAGCTATTTTAATGATATCTTTTTGTGTCGAAAAAGCCATAATTCTACTTTTTTATATATTCCGTCGCTTAAATAGTAATTAAAAAGTTCCACGTAATACCATTTAATTTTATTTTTATTTAATTTTTTTTTTTAAATTTTACCAAAATAAGGATAGGAAACTAATTAAAAAAATTGTTTTTAAATTAAAATGGAATAGCTTTTTGTAGTAAACAATAGGTTGCTTTGATAAGTGAATTCAATTTTCAAGTTAATTTATTGTAATTTCACAGTATCAACATGTTTTGGTGGCAGTTCTTTCAATAAATTAAGCAACTTTTTTATCAAAATTTTAAATATTTTTTCATAATTAGAACAAAACATACAAAACCTTTACAAAAATAAAGAAAAATAACAAAATAAACGCCTTTAGATGAATATAAATTAGACTTGCGTCAAATTATTCTTCTTACCTAAGTACAAAAAAAAAAACATTTTAAAAACCTTAATAAAAATGTACAAA